>WBNM01025451.1:0-198075 GCA_013399055.1 Ramphastos sulfuratus
TCATTTGGTTCCTCTTTGCCCAGATCTCCAGTCTTTCCAGGTCTCGCTGGATGGCCGCACAACCTTCAGCTGTATCAGCCAAGCCTCCTAGTTTGGTGTCGTCAGAAAACTTGCTGAACAGATTCTATCCTCTCATCAATGTCATTGATGAAGAGGTTGGACAGCACGGGACCCAGCACTGATCCCTGGGAGACTCCACTAGTTACAGCTCTTCAGCTGGACCTGGCACCATTGATCACCATTCTTTGAACTCTATCTTGTAACCAGTTCCCAATCCACCTCACTGTCTGCTCTTCCATCCCTCACTTCCCGGGCTTGCTCACTAGGATGTCATGGGAGAGCCTTGCTAAGATCAAGGCAGACTACATCCACTAGTCTCCCTGAATCTACCCATTCAGTTATGTCATTGTAGAGTGCTATCAGTTTAGTCAAGCATGATTTCACCTTGGTAAAACCATAATCTATAGCTAAGGGGGGAGGGGGAGGAAAGGATGGGGGCGGACTCTTCTGAGTGGTGTCCACTGATAGGAAAAGGAGCAATGGGCACAAACTGTAACCCAGGAGGTTCCATCTGAATAGGAGAAGAAAATTCTTTGCTGTGAGGGTGCTGGAGCCCTGCAGCAGGCTGCTTAGAGAAGTTGTGGAGTCTCCTTCTCTGGAAAGATTCCAAACCCACCTGGCCATTGTGATCCTGGGCAACCTGCTTGTGGGTGCCGTTGCTTTAGCAGAGGGATTGAACTGGATGATTTCCAGAGGGGATCTCAGGTCCATACTAGGGTTCTGTGAAATACTTTTAACTCAAAGAATCCAGGTGCCCAGCTGAACCCCAGTTGCTCAGTGTTGGCACTCGTAGTTGACCCAGTGTTTGCCCTCCAGCACCTCTACATTGCATTTTTCTAGCTGATATTTCAGAGCATGCCAATCCAGAGTTCACCACAAAATATGCACTTCTGTTAATTCTTCTCATGCTGTACTTTAGGAGCCAGCTGTTACTTCGGCACCAGTCCATGTCCATTAGGAAAGAATTCTTCCCTGAAAGGGTTGTCAAGCCCTGGAACAGGCTGTAAAGGGCACTGATGGAGTCCCCATCCCTGAGGGACAAAGCCACGTATGTGTGGTGCCGAGGGACATGGTTTAGTGACGACTTGGCAGTGCTGCCTTAACGGTTGGACTTGATGGTCTTAAAGGTATCTTCCAACCAAAACAATTCTACGATTCCAATTCCTGAGCTGCAGCTGTTTGGGATGGGCAGAAGTAACAGCAAATGGAGTTTTCAAGCCTTTGTGTTCTCAACTAGATTGGCAGACATCCAATTCTTTGTGCCCACAGCAGGCTTCTGTCACAAAGCTAGAGTGCTTTAAAAGCAGTGCATTTTCTCCCTGCTCTCCATTATTTTTGACATCTAGTCATATTTCTAGTCTATTTTTGACACATTGTTAGTAAAACCAGAAGGTTAAGGGCTGACCAGAGAGTCAGCAGCAGCAAAGCTCTGTCTTGAGAAGTGCTTTTCATCTGGGGGTCAAGGCTCAGTGCAAAGCCTGAAAATGCCTAGATTTTTAAAGCCCTGTCTCCCATCTGTAGTGAGCAATTATTTCAAGCTCAAAGAAGGATCTTGTACCCCCAGCACATTGCTTCCCCACTGCAGCAGAGTCTTGATCATGACTAAAGCATTGCTGTTGTCAGACTTGTGTCTAGACACTATTGGCTTTTTTTGGATTAATTGTCACACAGAACCTTTCTGACCATAACAATGTTCAACATGTGCTTCGAGTACTTGGCTATGTGTGGATGACCCTGGACATGTGTATATCTTTGCACACAAATGGTTGGATGATCAGGAACTAGACAGCCTAGGTCCCTCCTTACCTGGGAAAACCCTGCATGAATTTTACTTAGTTCCAAGTGGTGCAGATTAAGTTGAGTCTAGAAAGGATTAGGCATTGGAGTGCAGCTGGCTTCTCAAACATCTATCTCAGCACACCCATGCTCTATGCTGATTCAACCCTCTGAGGAATCCATGTGTCCATGCCATCATCAGCTTTCCTTAACTTTTGCTGTAATATCTGTGATTGTCCCCTGATGAGATGTCTATCTCCTTGGGGCAGGGATTGCAATTCACCCAGAAGAATTCATTGCTCTCAAAGAGATATTGGCTTCCATGACTCATGTTGGATGAAACTATGGCTCAAGGGAATGACTCTACCAACAGATATCATGTGTCTGACTTGAAGACAGCACGTGCAGCAGTGCTGCTCCTCACCAGTGACAGGACTGAAGATACTGTCCTGAACCCTCTTGGAAGGAAGAAGAGGGTCAGTGATGCTGTGGTGAACAGAGACAATAAAGCAGTGCAAGCTAACAGTGGGTTGGGTCCCTGTGATGCTCCTGGCTCTCTGGAGCCCGAGTGGGCTGCCAACACTCTCTGGTCTGCAAGTCTTTTTGATTGTTGAGGAAATGATAAGGCTCCTTCTGTGCATGCAGAGTAGACATGGGAGCAACCTTAAGAGCTTCTGTTTTCTCTGGTTGTCCTTATTTCTACTTGTAGAGTGGCCAGTCTTCACAAACAAATGCAGGAGACAGGATCCCCAAGCTAGGTCATGCAGGGTGACCCAAGGGCGGGCAATGACCCTGTGGAGAGATGTCTGTCCTCGGCTCCTGCCAGGAGCTGGGAACAAGCTCGTTCCCAGGGCTGCAGCTTGGGTGGGGGTGACAGAAGACAATACGAACCCTCTTCCCAAGCATACCCCAGGGCAGCATGCTGACTAATCTTGCTGGCATGCCAGGACAGACCCAGTTAAACCAGGACATCTGGACATGTCAGTGATACCCTCTAGTCACGCTGTGCTTGGGCCCTGTCACTTCTCCAGCACTTGCTCACAGCCTTGGAGAAATTATGACGCAGGCGCTTGCTTAAAAGCTTAGCAGAAATGTGTATATATATATCTTCTGTTGTCTCTAGGTCCCTAGAGGGTTGTGTTTAACTGGCCATGTGGTGGGACAGAAAGCTTTGGAGGTTTTTCCTACTGTAGGTCAAAAGGCATTGAGAGGAACTGAACATTTATATAAAGCAGTGACCTGCCCTCTGCGTGGCATCAGACCAGCAAGTATGGAAAACCAACACTGTCTGAGGCACAAGAGACATCTCAAAATAGAGGACCAACCCTTGACGCTACCACCTGTCTGCTTTTAGTTCAAGCCTCCTGCATCCCCACTTTGCATTTTCTAAAGCAGAGAGCTGCCCCAAACGCTGCTCTTAGCCACTCTGGCATGCTCCCTGACGCTGCTGCCTTCAAGAATGCTCACAATGTTGTCCCTCGCTCCTTGCAATTCCCATGCCCCGTCTGCTTCTCCTCCAGGCCTTTAGCTGAAAGCACAGCAGCATCTCCTGGAACTGGGTGGCTATTGCAAGTTCATTGTCAAAGTGTAGTCCTTAAATCCTGATCAGTTCACCCAGTTGGAAAGATTCTGGATGTGTTCCTCTTGTGTAGGTGCCGGGGATGGGGAAAGGGCAACATGTGTCCAGCACATCTCCTTACTCTTGTGACGAGGAGGAAGAAACTAGCTAGTGGAAACTGCCTGGCCATTATTCAGATGTTCTTCAGGAAAGTTTATGAGGCATTGGTCACCATGTTAGGTGATGCAATTAGAGAGAAACTATGGAGAGAGAACTGGACTGGTGTTGCCACATCAAAGAAGAAAGGAGAGATTCACCCCCGAGGTGCCAAATGTCTGGATTTAATTACCAAGAACACACTTTCTTGTGAAGAATAGCAATGAGGGACACAGACCGTGGGTATCCCTTAAATTTGAACAAGAAACCACCAAAAGAGGTTCTCTACTCAGAAATAAGGCAAACCGTTGACCTCTTTTATAAGAGCAGACAGGGCTGGAGATAACCAAATGCAGAAGGTCAACAATTGTCACCTCTGAGGAAATGTCACCAGCAAGGTTGGGTAGGATTTGTCTCTCAACTGCATCTTCACTGTTTCCAGTGGCTGCACATCACGGAACACCAGCTGGGTACACACAAGCTTTTGGAGCAGAGCAGAGCTCAATGGCAGCCCAAGACCACCTGTAGGTTCCCTCCCTTCTTGCAGAAAAGGTAGTAAATACCAGAAAAGAAATGTTTTTCATGTAGCTTAAAGGAAACTGGAAGTCCTGCTTGTCATACAAGATCCATGTATTGAAGTGGAAGATGTCACTATGAGGTGGAATCTGGCTTAGGAAGGAGGATTTATCCAGGTAGTGCACCTGTCATCCTGCAATGTCTCCTGATGTCATAGAAAATTACTTCTTTCCATGGCATGGCTGGTCAGTGCCTGATACAGGCTAAAAACTTAATTTGTTTGCCTCATAGAATAGATTGTTTTGGTTTGGAAGGGATCTTTAAAGGTCATCTAGTCAAAACCCATGCAGTCAGCAGGGACATCTGTAACTAGAGCAGGTTGCTCAGAGCCCCAGACAACCTCACCTGGAATGTCTCCAGAGATGAGGCTTCTACCGTAGTACAGCTTTGCCCATCATATGTTGGTCAGTGGTGAATCTGCATGTACTAAATGGTCCAGCTAAGTGACAGTCCTCCCTTTTCCCCCACCCTGACCTTATCAGACAAACTGTGTTGGCCATGACAGCTCTTGTCCAAGGTGTATATATTTAAAAACGACTCATCAGAAACTGGAGATTTTTCCCCCCACTGAATTAGACCAGAACTCCTCCTGCTCTAACATCCCTTCAGCAACAATGATTAGGATGAGGTATCTCCAAAATAAAGGTGTCCAGAGACAGCCTCTGTGGGCACTGTGTAAAGAAGTTCCCCTGCAGTTACTTGGGGGATAAAGAAATTCCTGAGAGCAAGAGGTGCCAAATCTTTTCACTGTCTTTGCCACTTAGGGTTTAGTTTGACAATTTGGCTAATATGGACGTGAGTGGGGCAGCAGGTGGCCTTGTGAGATCACAGCCTGAGCTGGTTCAAGTAGCCAATCCAGCAGGGTTTTTTTGTGAACTTGGTGTCAAAGTAGATGATGCTGTAGTGGTCTGATGATGGGATTCATAATGCTGTGAATCAACAAATCTTTCCTCTTATATTGCATCTGAAGAATAGAGACTATCATCATTCCTATCTGAAATCTTCTCCTTTTTGCCTCCTCCAGGTAGAGTGAAAGGCAACAAAACTAAAATGTTATTAGTGGAAACTTTTTTATTTTGCTTTTCTTCTGAAATACCAAGAAATCATAAAGGCGTCAGCTCAGCTCACGTTGGGTAGCTGAAAGCTCCTTGACCAAGATTTCTCATCTTGGGTTTCTTGCTGCTCCTATGCAGAGGAAAAAATGGGCTACATCTTATTTAAACATGATCCAAGAGAATCATGTTGCAGAAAAACCCAAGAACTGGGAAAGGAAGAGGGAGGACAGACATGAATGTAAATTTCTTGCCTGGTGCCATACAAAGGCTCTGCTTGTACTGCAGCAAACCCAGCAGCATCAGCAGCCAAACTATTTGTTTAATTGAACTGCTGTCCTCATCGCACCTAGACTTGCTAATAAGTATTTTAAACGCCTGTAAAATAGTTTGGGCATATCCCTTCAGACACATATCTCTGTGGCTATTGGTATTCCTTCCTCCTGCTCTGTGCCATCACCTAAGGAATTCTCTGCAGCAGGAGCAGATCACCATCATCTTTGCTTGTTCATGCACAGAGGGCTCTAATTTGCATGAGAAGAGCTGAGTCTGTGGAGCAGCACTCCCTAAAGGCTGGGGAGAAGGGAGCCGAGGCTGGCAGGTGGGGAATAATGAGGCACAAAAGTAGATAAGCTGAATATTTTTTGGTTCTGCAGCTACCCTGGGGTTTTATACCCCATTTGCAGCATTCAGGCTGCTCTGTGGAAATGGTGGGTTGGGAACACCACTGGTGGTTTCAGTTGGATTTCACCCAGCAATTGCCTCAGTGATGTAGATTGCCGTTGGTAGGATGCAGAGGAGGTTGTTCTCAGCGGCTGGATTCAAAACCACAGTGGCAATGTGTTGTCTGCTAAACTGGGGACTGCAGCGACACTGTCAGGTCGCTGGACAGAGGTGGACAGAGGTACAGTGGTGGAGTGGGGTTGGACCCAACCATCGGCCAAGGAATGTGTTGAGTTGGGTCCACGAGCAGATGAACTTTGAATTACACTGAGAGGAAACCTTAAAGGATGCTTTCATTTGCAAGTAGTAGCAGGCAGTTGTACAAGGGACCAGAAATCCCCCTTATTTCTCAGATCTCACAGGTGTTTGAATGTAGCTTTCTAGGAGTATGCAGATTGTAACTAGTAAAGCTATTCTCAGCTGTTTTCAAAGCATAAGGTCACTTTATGAATGATGCTTGGGGAGGTACTGCAAATGGAAGGACAAATGCATCTTTCTGTATGCACAACTCTGGATGTTGAGCACACGAAGGCACTTCCCAAACATTTTGTGAGAACATAAAACCCTTTCCCTGGCTGTTTACAGATGACTTGCAAAGAATAAATGAGAGGTTCGAGCGTGGCTGAACCCAGCAGCTGCTGAGAATTCAAATAAATGGTCTCAGGCCCTCCTTTTTCCAGAAGCTCTCCTTTGGAAGATGCAGGAAAGAGACATGTCACAGGCTAACGCTGTCCATCCAAGCAGAGGTGAGAAGGAAACCTTGTCTCATTTCCATTCTCCCAGCTGGCTCTTTGGAACTTGATTCTTCAGCCGTGATCATTGTTGAACCTTTTCAGTGTGAACCTTCCAGCCGTGATCTCATGGGCTTTGATGAGCTTTTCTTGAGCTGAAAGGAGCTTGTGTGAACAATGAAATGGAGATGATGGCTTGCATCTGTAAGCCATTTGTATGGGGAAGTGTCAATCAGTATGATGAATCATGCACATATTAGCACCTTTGATTTTTCCCCAGTGCTGATTTTCAGCTCCTGTGTACCCTCTGTGGGGCAAAGCCTGACTTTCTGAATTTTCAAAGAGCTCCAAATGTTTCTTCTGTAGTGATAAGGTACTGTGATGATGAGCACAGTGTTTCTTCCAAAGCCAGGCTAGCCACAAATTCCTGCCTTGTCAATGTCTGCATCCAAAAGAGCTGAAAATAGTCACCCATGCCATGTCCTTTCTAAGATACACCCTTTGTCAGCAAAGTAAGTAGATAATTCCTACATTAGACCATTTGAGGCCATGCAAAAAGGTTTTAAATCACAGAAACAGTTGGCTTCAGTATGTGCTTGGGATGCATTAAGAAGAGCGTGACTAGCAACAAGTCGAGGGAGGGTCTCCTTCCCCTCTATTCTGCCCCAGTGAGGCCACACCTGCAGTGTTACGTCGAGTTCTGAGCTTCCCAGTTCAAGAGAGACAGGAAACTGCTGGAAGGATTCCAGTGGAAGCTACAAATATGCTGAGGGGCCTGAAGCGTCTCTGTGAGGAGCAAAGGCTGAGAGCCCTGGGGCTGTTGAGCTGGAAGACAAACAGCCTGAGAGGGAATCTGATCAATGCTCATTGATAGCTAAAGGATGGGGGCAAAGGGCTGAGATCAGACTCTTTTCAGTGATGCTCAGTGACAGGAAGGTGATACTCCATCACCCTAACTTCACCTATGGATTTCTTAGGAGACAGAAATTGACTAACTTTGATCCAACATGATGATGCTCGGGTGGGAATGGGTGGCACATCAGTCTCTGTCCCACACAAAGCATCTTGGGCACAGATCCAAAGAAGGCAATGGGTGACTTTGGAAGTCATCCAGGCTTTGGGTCTCTAGTAAATAACAAAGAAGTAGGTTGTTATGAAACTGCTCAGAAGCTTGAGAAAGATAAGCACTTTTCTGGGCTGAAAGATCAAGTCGTGGTGAAATAACCCCCTGGGACAGGCTTGTCAGGCCAACTTCAGCTTGCTCGTGGGTAGAATTAACTGTGCTGTGAGTAGACAAAACCCTTGTCATCAGCTGCATTTAGTCTGTAGACTTTTCTGTAGTTTGGTACCAGCAAAAGGAGGATTTCTGACCTGAAAATTTGCTAGGGCTCCTGCCCATTTTCTTGGATCAAAACCAGTTTGTCCTCCTGCCTCTAGGGACTCTGTGCTCCCACACCCAACAGTTTGTGTCTGTGTGTAGTCATGACTGCCATCAGACTTCTTCAGGTAGATACCCCGTCAGTGATTTTTGAGCTGACAAAGGATATCTGGGGCTAGATGGAACTGCAACCTGCTCACATGATGTACACACATGTCACTCAATCTTTGGATCAAAAGACTGATAGCAAAAGTGCATAATAATGAATTACTGGAGAGCTAGGGGGACTCAGAAGTCAACAGTGGTCTGCTTGCCTGTTTTTCTGACAGCTTTCCTGTCAGGCCTTATTACACAGTTACTCCCAAATCTGAGGCATGACAAAATGGATTAGCATATCCAAGCTAGAAAATGTTGAAAACAAACATTTTTCATCTGCTAAGTATCCTCTTTTGAAATCATTCCCAGCCTGATGGCTACAAGGTCTTGTTGGACACCACATGCTTTCTGCTGCTTTCTTCTGCAGAAGGACCAGCATCCCATAGTGGCATCCCAGAGCTAGGGCAGGTATGTGCCAGTTTAAGCTCTTATCCTGAGATTATCATCTCCTCTGGGTTTATGCTCATGACCCTGCAGCCCACAAGCTGTACAGCTGAAGATGAGCAGCTTGGAAGTGCTCTTGGGCATTCCCAGCCATGAAGACATGAATAACTCATAATGTACTACAGTGCCTTAATCAGCAAAAGATGCAGAGGCTCTTGGAGTCAGAGGGAACGTGCTCCACAGGTGTGAAATGCTGTCAGATCACAGCCGTGCTCCCTCTGAAGTCAACAGAAACTGGCTCATTCTACTGTTAGATTGTTGTTAGACTTGTTTTGGGTGAAGCCTAAAAACAGTTGTTAAGTAACCATGCTGAGGGCATGTGACATCAATAAGCAGTGAGCTGGAGCCCCTCTGCTCTGAGGCTGGACTGAAAGAGTTGGGGTTGTTCAGCCTGGAGAAGAAGGCTCCAGGGAGACCTTTCTGTGGCCTTGCAGTGCTTAAAGGGGATGATCAGAAAGGTATGTACAGAGTTTTCAGCAGGAAGTGTTGTGACAGGACAAGGGGCAGTGGTTTAAACTAAAAGAGGGAGGTTCAGACTACAGAGAAAGAAGAAGTGCTTTACATTGAGGGGGGTGAGACACTGACCCAGGTTGCTCAGAGAGGTGGTAGCTGCCCCTGAAATTATTGCAGGTCAGATTGTTTGGGATTCTGAGCAACCTGCTCTAGTTGCAGATGTCCCTGTTGAGTGCAGGGAAGTTGGACTAGATGGCCTTTAAAGGTCCTCTCCACTCAATCTAGTCTGTGATTCTATGACATGTGCAAACTTAGTCTTGGAAAACAGTCAAGTTCAGTGCATGTAAATCTGTGGGTCTGTAACATCTGAGCAGACCCACTCTGTGTGTCCGTGACTCCAGCTGTCTCCCAGACCTGCCATTTTTACAGTTCTAGGGATAAAACCTCACAAGAGTCAGACAGCTTTATGTGGAGGAGAATATTGTTCTTGGTTTGGTTCGAATCATAGAATGGTAAGGTTGGAAGGGACCTCAAGGATCATCTAGTTCCAACCCCCTGCCATAGGCAGGGACACCTCCCACTAGTACAAGTTACTCAAGGCCTCGTCCAACCAAAAATTTAATGATCCTTCTGCAGGTGGAATGAGGAATTTAATGATCTTTCCGCATTGAGGAATGTTGGAAACTATGAACATTCAGGAATTCCCATCACGTGCAGCTGTGCAAGCCCACCTAGCCTGTTTTGCTGTAACCTTGTCTTCATGCTGAACTCATCTTTCCTTCTCACTTTCATGAGGCTTCTATAACAGTGAGCCAGGATCTTTGTGCTGTTCTCTTTGTGCAGGTGGTGTTTTTGGAGTGATCTAAACTTAAACAAGGAAGCCTTCAGGCTGCCAGAGAGTACAGGAGGTTTCACTTGAGCACGAGGAGAAACTTCCTTGCTGTGACAGTGCCAGAGCCCTGGAGCAGGTTGCCCAGACAGGTTATGGAATTTTCTTCTCTGGAAAGATTCCAAACCTGCCCGGACATTGTGATCCTGGGCAACCTGCTGTTGGTGACTCTGCTTTAGCAGAGGGATTGAACGGGATGAACTCCAGAGGTCCCTTCCAACCCTCCAACTCTGGGATTCTATGTAAAGAGTTGTATCAGCACAACTGAGTGGTGAGTGAAGGACCAGCATGACCTACCATCAGACAATGGTTCATTAGATAGAGGTTTCCCCACCCCAAGTTAGTGAGATTAGTCATGCTGGAACTTGCATTAGTGCATTGTCAATCAATTTCTGTTAATAAATACCACTGCAAATGCAGAAGAAGACCTAAACACACCTACAGAGTCCCCAGTTGGAAGTTTGTCTAGAATGAGACTGATGGTCAGTTGAAGTACTATCTCTATGCTGGCAAATCACTCTTGCTAAGTGGATTAAACCAGCTTGATCTGAGTGGCCCAGAACTGGACACAACATTCCAGATGTGGCCTCACCAGGGAGACAGTATCAAAAGCCTTGCCAAAGTCGAGGTAAAGAGCATCTATGCTCTCCTCTCACCTACCCATCTGGTCACACCATCAACTGGATGTGTATTTGCAGTTTCAGGATCTACAACACAAGCAGGGCACTCAGGATGTTTCCCATACCCAGCTCTGTGCATGAGATGCCATTGGGGTGGAAATGCCATGTTTCTTGAAAGAGCAGGATTTGACTTGGCCTGTCAAGGTCTCACATCCTGTCCTACCACTGGTGCAGATATGCCAATACCATGTTACAAAGACAAAGATGGTGTTTAATGCTTTCCCATGATAATGCTTCTCAATACTGCTATCCACAGCACCTCAGCTTGATCAAACATCACAGAGAATGCATTTCAGCCCACTTGGAACAATCAGGCTTGTTCCAGCACGGAGTATAACAGCCATTTTTCTAGACAGAACCAGCATGATAAATGACTTGTTGGTTAATTTGCTGCTTTCTTAACATCATTGATCCTATAGCCGTGTCCTTAGACAGCAGTGCCTGAATATAAACTACCCAGCAGTAAAATTATGACTCCATTTGGATGCAGAACACAGACTCTCTGTCCCATCAAGAGTTTCAGGGTTACTCAGGCTACAACAGTTTGTTGCCTTAGTGTAAGGACTTCCTGTTACAAGCTGGAGAGCAGGTGGGGAAAATCGAGCTTTTCAGAGCTTTACAAACCCATCTTACAGGCAACTCCTCATAGGGCTCAGAGTGATGAGAATCATAGAATGGTGGGGATCAGAGGGAACCTCCAAGTCCAACCACCCCACCAGAGCAGGATGACCTACGGCGAGTCACACAGGAGCACATCCAGGTGGGCCATGAAAGTCTCCAGAGAAGGAAACTCCACAACTGCTCTGGGCAGCCTGCTCCAGTGCTCCGTCCTCCTTACAGTAAAGTAGTTTTTTGTCATACTGAGATGGACCTTCCTGTGCTCCAGTTTGTATCCACTGCCCCTTGTCCTATCCCAGGACACCATTAAAAAGAGGCTGGTGGCTGCTTCTTCACACCCAATGAGCACAAGTGTTACCCCCATCCCCCATCAGCAGCTTGGTGAGACCCTTACCCTCCTCCAGTGACTCAAAGCCAGAAGACATCCATATTTGCTGCTTTGGATAAAGACATCCAACAAATTTGCAGCTAGTTTAGCATTTTGAGGAGGGCATTAAAATAGCACAAGTTTTAACACTTGTAGTAGCAGTTTTAGCAAGATTTAATGCTCATAGTAGCAGGTTTATCAAGCTTCAGTGCTTCTTGGACTGCACAGTTGAGCCATGAGGATGCTGGTCTTCAGCTAAATGGGTTTTGGTCTCCCTTTAGAAGGCTCTCCTCCAAAATCTGAGCTGCTATATTTGACTATATATCAAATCAATATAATATATTTGATATATAGTCAAAGGCTGCCTTTCCCATCCCAGTCGTATAGAAATGTGACCTGTTCCTACACAGGCGTTGTAGGGAGCTACTCTTGGCAAAGTTTCTGGGCAGAAACAGAAGGGAAATGGGTAAAAAGTGCAGGAATATCCATCCTAGGGGGAGCAGCCATGCCAAAACCAGCCAAACCGAGCAGTGAGAAACCGGCCAAGAGCCCATGTTGTGAAGGTGCTGAAGCAGATGGCAGAGCTATGACATAGTTAAGGGAGTTTACCTCAAAGAATTTGACTTGCCACAGGAGAGCAAAAAGACCTTTTCTCACCTTACTGGGACAAGTTACAGATGGAGGTTAAGAAGATTAGTCAACCTGGCCACTCACATCCACTTGAGGTAGAAGAATACCTTTAAAAGCAAATTGTTTTGTGGAAATGGGACAGTTCAACCTATCTTCTTTCACAGGGGCTTGGTTAAATCAATGCTTTAATCTGGCTGAGAAAATGAGCTTTTACAGTAAATTCTCTGAGCCAGAAATCACTTTCAGTGAGCAAGAGACTGAGTGGCCACAGTGAATCATCCTCAGATGTTCATTTGTATTTCTTTTTTTTTTGCTTGTTAAAAGTTTGCTTTTGACATCAATAACCCCCTCTCTCATCTACACCTGTGTGTTTTTATGCACACCCACATACAGAAATATATATAAATATAGAACTATTTATTCCTAAAACCTAAAACAACTTTTAAGTCAGGGGATGAGATGTGAATACACATTTTATTGTTCTCTACAACTCACTGAAAGGAAATTAAAGCCAGATAAAGGTCAGGCTCTCCTCCCAAGGAATAAGTGATAGGACAAGAGGAAATGGCCTCAAGTTCTGCCAGGGAAGGTTTAGGTTAGATATTAGAAGAAAGCTCTTCACCGAAAGTTCTCAAACACTGTAACAGGCCTCCCAGGGAGGTGGTTGAATCCCCATCCCTGGAGGTGTTTAAAAGAGGCAGAGATGTGGTGCTGAGGGACATGGTTTAGCACCAGGCTTGGCAGAGTTAGAGAGTGGTTGGACTGGATGATCTTAAAGTTCTTTTCCAAAGGAAATGATTCTGTGATCTTACAGGCTCATCTCCGTGGCTGAAATGTCTTTTCCCACCAGCAGGGATGTGTATCTTGATATATGGCTGCTGGAACCTGGCACTGACTCTATCAATGGCATCTGAGAGAGAAGTATAGATCTTGGTCCTGTAGATTTACAAGTCACTGTAGCTAAGCTGGGAGCTGTAAAGTAGGAGAATAAGATTTGTACTCCAAACATATGTGCCCAGAGCACCAGACCTTCAATTATGCAAAGAAACAGAGCCAGCTTCCTCCTGCCTTTTCAGATAAGTGGTTTCACAAAGAGATTACAGCGAGCAGAGTCTGGCACCTAGCTCTGCTGGCACCAAGGGGCTTTTTTTTTTTTTTTTTCCCATGCAGACTCCTGCCATGGAAATGTGTTCTTATCCAAGGATCCACCCAAGTGGATCCAGTTGCCATGTCAGCAGATTAGTGCCTACAAAAGACCAGCAACCCTAGGCAGAAACTGAGCATCTCCCAAAGCCTGTGAACTGAATTGTCAGGATGCTTATTTGTCCTCTTCATCCCACATGGGAAATGCTGGCTTAAGCCCCATTTCAATCCAGTCCCTCCAGCTTCAGGAGCTGGAAAGGCAGCAAGTAATCCCTCCTCCTCCTGAGCAAGGTCTTGCTGGAGGCTGTTGTACTGAAGAACAAACTGGTTATGTGTGTGTGAGTGATACCTGGGCTGTGGAGAACTGCAGAAACCATCACAAATTAATCAGGCTTGTGAATACCAACTTGGCAGCCTCCAAAAAGCTTTCACTGTCTGATAATTACACAAAAACAGAGCCTTATTTTCTTCCTTTGCAGTCTTGTAGTGGCTGGTTCTACCTGAGCAGCTGGCAACAGTGCAGCAAGGGCAAGTGTAGGGTCCTGCACTTGGGAATAATGCCCTGTATGAGTACAGGTGAGGGGTTGGCCTGCTGAAAAGCTGCTCTTTAGAGAAGGACTTGGCAGTACTGGTTGACAACAAATTCACCATCAACCAGCAATGTGTTCTTTTGGCCAAGAAGGTCAGTGGTCTCCTGGGGTGCATTAAGAGAAGTATTGCCAGTAGCAGGTCAAGTGAGGCTCTCTTTCCCCTCTAAGCTGCCCTAATGAAGCCATATCTGGAGTACTGGGTCTAGTTCAGAGAAGACAGGGAACTACTGGAAAGAATCCAATGCAGGGCTACAAAGGTGTTGAAGGAACTGAAGCATCTCTGTGAGGAGGAAAGGCTGAGAAACCTGGGGCTGTTTAGCCTGGAGAAGAGCAGCCTGAGAGGGTATCTGATCAATGCTCAGCAAGAGCTAAAGGACAGGGGACAGTAGGATGGCTCCAGACTCTTCTCAGTGGTGTCCAGTGACAGGACAAGTGACAACAGGCACAAAACAGAACCTAGGAGGTTCCATCTGAACAGGAGGGATCTTTGCTGTGAGGATGCTGGAGTCCTGGAGCAGGCTGCCCAGAGAGGTCATGGAGTCTCCTCAGGACAGATTCCAAACCCACCTGGGCATTGTGATCCTGGGTAATGTGCTGTAGGTGACCCATGCTTCAGTCCAGAGACTGGACTGGATGAGCTGCAGAGGTCCCTTCCAACCCCTACCATGCTGGGATTCTGTAATCAAATGTAGGGGACCTTACCCAGGGAGAGGCAGGACAGGGCTGCCTCCAAAGGCATGCAGCTCCTGCTCTTGGAGAGTTTCATATCCAGAAGGCTGAATTTAGCTGAAATCGGATCTACGAAAAGTGTCTTTTAAGTTCCTATGGATACAGTGAGTCATGGCATTCACAGGAGGTGTGCAGAACATCTCTGCTGAGACTTTGGGAGAAGCAAACCCTAGTGGTAGAAACTTGGGTGGAGGTTTTTGAAATTGCCTTGGCGTTGGCTTAATGCTGCTAATTGAGGTGAACACTAAAGCTAATGCAGACTTCAAGGGGAGCAGGATTTACCCCAGGGGTAAATCTTGAAGATAGCTGGAATACTTTCTCTATATTTCAATGTTTATAAGGAGGAGAGATTTCATAGCTGTGTGTTTACTGTGACTGTACAGGAGGGAGAGTGACATCTGAAGAAAGATATGCAGGATTTCTTCTCCAAAGAGAAAATTGGATCGAGACAAAAATGACCTAAATAAACATTGGAAGATCATAGGAAACTATTCCTTGGAGGCAGAGAGAAGGAATATATACATGCAGATAAGGGTTGTGTGTGAAAGTTGAGTATTGTTCTTTGGGGAATTTCAGTGCACCAAAGGAGCCTGATACCAGCCCTGGAATAACATCAGAAGAACTGTTGTCTGGGGAGAAGAAGTAGAGGGGGTGCAAGAAACTTCTCTGGGCAGGAGAAGGTACAATGAACTCTCCAAGTGTTAAATACTGAGATGACTTCTGGCTTTTCCATGTTTTGCTCATGGGGCTCAAGAGAGCACAACTTCTCACTGTGCAGGTGCTTCTGAGTGGTGGAGAGATGCATGAGCAGACTTTTGTGCTGGGATCAGAAAATTGGACAATAGTTTATTGGGTCTGCATGGCCTCAAAGAAGATCCTATAAGCTATACTAAAGGTGCTGCACCCACATTTCTTGGGGTTATGAAATAGTTATCAGGGGACTGTAAGGGCAAACAAGGGCATGCAGTGCTGGCACTTTCCCTGGTGGAGCAGGAGCCGGACGCGTTTGGTTTTGAACCTGAGCTCTTGTGATGCCAAATAGAGCACCGTGGGTTAGAACCTACAGTAAAGGTGGTACCCTCAAATTTCCTGGGGCTGTGAAGTGCTCACCAATAGACGCTAAGGATAGATAACTCCTAGTACTGGGAAGAAATTACGATATCAATAAAGCTTCTCCAGCTGGCACAACCTGCCAGTTGCCAGGAACAGAACAGGGAAAGATCAAGTGCAAAGCTGTGAGCTGTAAACACTCGTAGCAGATGATGATGCTTTACACTTTTTGCCCCCAGGAATGCTTGTGGTCTACTTCAAGTTTTAATTAATATCTTAGCTGCTTTGCAGCTGGAATGCTAGGTTTTGTGGACATCTTTAACCATGAAAATGCCAGGTGGTATCTGCAGGCTCTCTGTGGTTTGCTGGAGATCCCAGATGCCAGAGCAGCCCTCAGTCTGAGCTCAGAAATCCCACATGGAACTACATTGGGTAGAAGTTGCCTCCCACATGCAAGCTAGCTGTGGTGATACTGGGATACTAGCTGTGGGAAACACTGGACCCACAGGGCGTTTTGGCCTTGTGGTTGGTCTGTATGTGCGCCCTGGGCCCTGCAAGGAATAGGAGACAACAGAAGTGTTCATGAACCCAGAGGATAATTTAGGAAGGATAAAGCCACTGAAGGAAATAAGTGATGGAATTTTGGAATATTTTAAGTTTGTACACCGTGGAGCATTGATCTCAGAGGTTAATTGAGATAGATATTGTAACACAGCAGTTTTGGGGCAGAATTTAGGGTTTGCTGTAAAAAAAAGAAATTGCTTGCTCCTTCCCACCTCCGTTTTTTATTGCAGGTAAGAAGGAGGGAGCATGGAGCTTCTGCAATTATTGCAAACCATGAGTGAGCAACTGGAAGCTGGGGATCCACTTATGGGTGAATTGTAGCAGAAAGAGGACAGTGTCTCAAGCAAATTGCTGGGCCTCACGAGCATGGTCTCATGTGAAAACTGTGTAAGAACTACACACAGTTTTGAGACAGTGTTTTGTTAACTATGGAATCAATGAGAGAATTGTTTCAGTTGGAAAAGACCTCTAGGATCATAGAGTCCAATTATTGACCTAACACTGCTGTGGCCTCTAAATTGTGTCCTGAAATGCCATGTCTACATGTTTTTCGAACACTTCCAGGGATGGTGACTCCACCACCTCCCTGGGCAATCTATTCCAAAACCTGAATACCTTTTCAATTAATTTTTTCCCCCTAATATCCAATCTGAATCTCCTCTGGTGCAATTTCAGGCCATTTCCTCATGTTACTAAGAAGAAGAGACCAACACCCTACAGGAGTATTGGTCTCTTACTACAACCTCCTTCCAGGGAGTTGTAGAGAGCCACAAGGTCTCTTCTCAGCCTCCTTTTCTCCAAACTGGACAACCCCAGCTCCCTCTGCTGCTCCTCATGAGACTTGTGCTCCAGACCCTTCACCATCTTCATTGCTGTTCTCAGAGATCCAGCACTTCAATGTCCTTGTTAGAGTGAGGGCCCCAGAACTGGACCCAGTATTTGAGGTGTGGTGTCACCAGTGGTGAGTACTGGGGCATATAATCTCCAGAGGCAGCAGTGTGCCTGCTGTGTGCATGAGGTTACCCTGCCAGTTACACAGAGTGAATTAACTTTTAAAAGCAGGCTGGTGCACCCCAGTCCAGCTCAGCTGCTTCTCCCCTTCAGCTTGGCTGGATGCTAAAGGTGCCCGAGGTGGTGACTTGTTCCTTGTGTGCTGGCCCCATCAGTCCAAGAGGGCTTGAAGGGACTACTGAGCTGTGTTTTTGGCTTCAGGTTCCTCCAGTTCTCATGCCCAAGCCTAACAGCACCTCTCTGCTCACATACTTTGGGTGAGTCACTCACTCACACCAGCTACATTACCCTGCTGTGAGCCTGGAGTTTGGCTTCAAAAGCACAAAGGCAGTGAGGAAAATCCCCACCATGGAATTTTCTTTCTTCCTGACAATAAGATAACCCCTAAATTCTCTCCGCATGTTGATATGCTCTGATATCCATTGCAGCTGGGGTCTGAAGTCATTACTTCCTGGTGTACATCTTCAGATACTCTATTTCAAAGTGTTTGGATGGCAAAGGAGTTTGGGTGGCCCAAAGTGTTTGGATGGCCCTTTTTTCTGCAACTGCAGCTCCTGCTTGGCCAACCTAAGCCATTGAGCATCTCTCTAAAAAATTCCATCTTATTAGACTGGAAAAATGTCTTTCCTGAAAGAGTGGTCAGGCATTGGAACAGGCTGTCCAGGCAGATGGTGGAGTCACCGTCCCTGGAGGTGTTAAAAAAAATGTGTACTCATGGCACTTGGGAACATGGTTTAGTGGCCATGGTGGTGTTAGGTTGACAGTTGGACTTGGTCTTAGAGGTCTATTCCAAATAAAACAACTCTGTGATTCTATGATATCTTTTTTTGAATTCCATCACTTATGTTGACACAGCTAATACTTAGTTATGTTTAGGAGTGCCTCTGATGAAGGAGGAAAGCTGTCTCAGCCTGGAAAACCAGTTTTAGCCCTGAGATGCTCTTTCAGTTAGCTGCTGCCTGTTGAACCCTGAGAAAGGGAAAAATAGGATTACCTTGAGCATAAAGTACTAATGAGAAGCTCTCCTGGATACTCTTCCTATCCAGCCAGAGCCTGCTGACCACAAGTTCAAATAGATATGAGGTTATTCTGGGGCCAGAGATGTTGCACTAGAGACAAACCCTTCAAGGAGCCCACTGGACCACAGAAGTGTGTTTTGAACACCATTGTTCTCCTTTTCCTTTCTTGGCTTTGTCTGCTTCAGCTGCCTGTGGGAGTCCTGCAGGGTCCAGATCTGCCAGGGCATTCCCTGACAGTTCTCTTCAAAAGGCTATGTATGAAAGACGTGGAAAGAGACAGAAGACTTAGACACCCTTAAGAGCCTGAAAGACCAGCTGAGCATGTTGCAACTTGTGTTGCAAGGCTGGCACATTGCATGGTTATAATAGACTCTAAAGAAAGCACAGTAGGAGTTTGTGGCTGGAGTTACTGCCTGGGAAGAAAGCTGCCAAGATGCCTTCACTGTGAGGCGGAGAGGTGTCTGGAGGGAGACAGGTACATACATGCTTCCCTGAGGGAAATTGTCAAAGTCCCCCTTGATCTCATGATGATGGTCCCAGGGCTGTGGTAGCCAGTTGTTGTCTTACCAGTGAACACTGCTGCTCATGGATGATTTTTAAGGTGTCTTTTGCCCAGGGAAGCAGGTGAGTCACCATTGCTGAAGGGATTTAAAAGCCCTGTAGGTGTGATGCTGAGGAGCATGGTTTAGTGGTGACCTGGTAGTGCTGGGTTAACAGCTGCATTAAATGATCTTAAAGGTCTTTTTCCAACTGAAGTTATTTAAATCAATTTTTCCCAGGATGATGACTCTGCTACTGCTTTGGGCAGTCTGTTCCAGAGCTTGACAACCCCTTCAGGGAAGACATTTTCCTGACATCCAATCTAAATCTCCCCTGGTATAACTTGAGGCCATTTCCTCTTGTCTTAGTGCTTGTTATTAGAGAGAAGACACTGAGCCCTACCTGGCTCCAACATCCTTTCAGGGAGCTGTAGAGAGCCAAAAGGTCTCCCCTCAGCCACCTTTTCTCCAGGCTAGGCATCCCCAGTTCCCTCAGCTGCTCCTCACCAGACCTGTTCTCCAGACCCTTCACCAGCTTTGTTGTCCTTCTCAGGACCTGCTGCAGCACCTCGATGTCCTTCTTGGAGTGAGGGCCCCAAGCCTGAACCCAGTATTTGAGGTGTGGCCTCCCCAGTGATGAGTACAGGAGAACAGCCACTGCCCTACTCCTAGTATTGCTGACCCAGGCCATAGTGCTGGTGGCCTTCTTGGGCACCTGGGCGCATGCTAGCTCATCTTCAGCTAGATGTTGATCAACACCCTCAGATCCTTTTCTGCCAGGCAGCTTTACAGCCAGTCTGCCCCAGCCTGGAGAACTGCAGGGGCATTGCTGTTTCCTGGGGATTGCAGGAGCTGCTGAAAGCTGTGGGATGCACTGCAGAAAGGGAATTGTCCGTGCATCGGTACCCCACTAGCAGTGCTCTGCGGCCGCCTGAAATGGCGCTGGCACAGGGCTCCCTGAGCTGTGCCCAGGGCAGGAGGAATCTCTGCAGTCTTTCCACAGCAGGAAGGGTGCAAACGCCCAGCAAAGGCACAGCCCCTGCCCCGTGGAGCTGGCAGGGCTCAGAGGTGGCTCAGCCCCTTTCCTGGGAAGCAGCATTTACAAAAACAGAAAGCTGGAAATGCCAGAACATGGCAGTTAAATATAGAGCCGCCGGCAGACGAGCCGCAGCGCTCCGGACACCCAGGCAGTGACGGAGGACGCCCGGGTCCACCTCGGGATATGTAGGGAGGAGGCTGCGCTGGGAGGGCACTGGCTGTGAGACCCATGAGGTGGGCAGGTGCTCAGAGATGAAACTTTGGCTTGCTCTCGTGAAACAAACAAAATATGCCAGCTTTCCTTTAAAATCCCTCTTTCTCCCTAATGCTTAGATGATGGACTGCATCAAAAGCAGTGTGGCCAGCGGAACGAGGGAGGTAGTTCTGCCCTTCTGCTGTGCTCTGTTGAGATCCCTGGAGCGCTGTGTCCAGTTCAGATGTCCCCAACAGAAGAAGGGTGTTGGACTGCTGGAGCAAGTCTAGAAGAGGCCACAAAGATGATCAAAGGGATGAAGAACCTCTCCTAGGAGGACAGGCTGAGAGAGTTGGGGCTGTTTGGCTTGGAGAAGAGAAGGGTCTGGGGAGACATTAAAGCAGCCTTCCAGTACTTGAAGTGGGCTAAAAGAAAGCTGGGGAGGGACTTTATTACAAGGGCTTGGAGTGATAGGAGTGGAGGGAATGGATTAAAGCTGGAAGAGAGGAGGTTTAGACTGGAGATCAGGAAGAAATTCTCTACAGGAACAGATTGCCCAGAGAAGTTGTGGATGCCCCCTCCCTGGAAGTGTTCAAGGCAGGAAACTACTAGAAAGAGTCCAGTGGAGGCTACAAAGATGCTGAGGGGCCTGGAGCATCTCTGTGAGGAGGAAAGGCTGAGAGACCTGGGGCTATTTACCCTGGAGAAGAGCAGCCTGAGAGGGCATCTGATCAATGCTCAGCAAGAGCTAAAGGACAGGGGGCAATAGGATGGCTCCAGATTCTTCTCAGTGGTGCCCAGTGACAGGAGGGTCCATCTGGAATCCATGAGGATAATCTTCTTTGCTGTGAGGATGCTGAAGCCCTGGAGCAGGCTGCCCAGAGAAGTTGCTCTCCTTGTCTGGAGACATTCCAAACCAACCTGGACATTGTAATCCTGGGTAATCTACTGTGGGTGACCCATGCTTCAGCACAGGGGCGGGACTGGATGATCTCCAGAGGTCACTTCCGACCCCGCCATGCTGCAGTTCCATGTGGTGTTTATCATTGTGTTAAGAGCACTGAAAGCAGCAGTCCTGTCTTTGGGGTGTTTCACTGGAATACTGAAATGATGCACAAACTTTAGTGAGCTGTAAGCACTGTAATCCTCTGTAATTAGATGAGGAAATTAGACCGAGGTGATGGCTTTTGCAGCTCAAGATCTGAGGAACAGAGATTAAGGCCATAAGTGTCTAGTAATTTCCAGTGCTTAGTTTCAGATAATGAGAGCTTAACTTTTTAATTCAATTTGCTTTAATTGCTCATGCCTAGCAATTCCACTGTGCCTCACTGGTTCAACCTGCTGTGGAAGCAATAGCTATCCCAAAACTCTCCAGACCTTGAACTAAACCTCATTTTAGGGGACTGAACCAGGATCTAAAGAGGTGAAGGGACCTGTTCTCAACTCATACATATTCCTACCAACTTGGTTCTTCATCTCAAGACTCGAGAGTTGTTACATCCACCTTGAAAAAAATTAATCACACCAGTAAAGTCCTTCTCCACCCTGTTTTATTTCTTTTCATCTCAGAGACAAACCGTGTTCATTAAGTAACGTAAAGTCAGCTACAGGTCAAGGTCTCCTGGCTGGGACTCAGCACAGCTCCCTGACACTTGGTGAGGCTGGGATGGGGTGCTGGGCTCCGGCTGAGAACTGGCTCTCTCAGCACCTGGCACTTCACCTCAGCAAACTGGCAAAAGCATTTATTTTGTTCTTCGTGGGATTGTTTTCCTGCCTGTATATTGAAATCTTGTTGGGTTTTCCGACACCTTTCCAGCTGTGCTGGTTTTCTGTTGGATGTTCTGTGCCTGTCTCAGTGAGTGCATTGGGATTTATGTGCACAGTTTTTCCGCTATTGCTTCTGGTCCAAAAGATCCCTCCTTGATGCTAAATCACCTTGTAGTCTCCCAGTGGGGTAAATGCCATTTGTTTTCCCTTTTCCTCTCATCAGACTTGCCCCATGTAATGACCATGTGAGGGCACAGAGCATGGATGACAGGCAAGGTGAGCAGCAAGTAGCTATTTGCAGTAAGCTGGAGCAGAAGAAGGACAAAAATATCCCACCCCCCAGCCTCCATCCAATTAAACCATGACTGCAGACATCTCTGGTTGGATTCGACTTCTGAGCCTTGGACTCACCTCTGTTGGTGATGTGCACTGCTTTGATGCACATCTTTGTACATCTACATGGGGATACAGAAGCCCTGTGCTTTAAGCCTGCCTGTCGCAGCAAGCTGCTTCTATCTTCCCAGAGGCTCCAGATGGTGCTGACATCTTCAGAGCTTTGGGGGTTTGTTTGTTTGTTTATTTTTAGATAACTTCTCCCACTTGGGCTCTCATCAAGATGCCTCAGCTTTCCCAGTTAACAATCAATCTCACTTTCAGCTCTGCTTTAGTTCTCCTTGACGGCCTCCTTCCCAAGCGAGTCTGCGATGAATCAGCTCTGTCATCCACCAGCTGAGTGGCAGACTGTCTCCATGAACCCCTCTGCCTTCCCAAAGGGAAAAGAAAGGGGAAAAGGGAGAGAGTCTGATGGGGTAGGAAAGAAACTAAACCAGCTGGGATGGAAATGAGGACAATCCAATGGAATAGAGACAGACACAAACCAAGAGCAAACGCAACCCCTCATGGCAGTGATGTCGCCTTTGGCACAACAGATGCTGGGGGCAGGAATTGGGCAAGTACCAGACTGGACTAAGCAGCAGATGGGAACCAGATTCAGGAGCTGCATTCTGGAACTGGAATCAGGAACACATGGATTAGGATTGAAGGCAGAACAGGCAGAGTCCTCCTGGGACACCAGCAACTGAAGAAGCAGCTTGACCTTGGTGATCTCTCAGCTTTCTCCTGAAGATGCCATCCATGGGCTGCAATCCCTTGTTAGGCAACTGAGGGTTGCCTGTCCTGTCTGCTCTTCGCTGCAGGTGTCACCTCTGCCTTCCTGCCCTCACACTGAAAGGATTCAGAAGGTTTGATTTTGATAGTTCATGGGATAGCTCCTGCAAAAATCTGCAGAGTTCCTCACAACCTCCAGCAATATGCCAGCTGCAGCCTCCAGCTGTCCTTAGGGCTGGCTTTCTCCCAGCTGAGACGAGGAGTTGTGGAGTCTCCTTCTCTGGAGACAGTTAAAGCCCACCTGGATGCACTCCTGTGTGACCTACTCTAGGTGATTCTGCTCTGGCAGGGGGTTCTAGATGATCTTTTGAGGGCCCTTTCAACCCCTAACACTCTATCATTCTCTGTGTGTGAGACAACAGCTGTTGAGTTAATGAGGGGTTTTCCCCCCAGTTTTTATTCTTTGATGAGCCTTGAGGAAGAGAGAATTGGATGTGTGCTGCAGATGAGGAGGGGTAGGAGCAGAAAAGGACTCCATCCATTGCTCCACTCTGCTTTTCTGCTGGATTTGTTCAAAGCTTCAGGACTTCACCTCAGTGTGTCTCCTAGGTTGCCCAAGCTACCCTACACTAGCATCAGAATTTTTGCTCTCACATTCCTAAAAACAGCAATTTTGTGAAACGGGAGAGAAATCTTTGACATGTGCCAACAAAATTCATCTCCCTGAAGCCAACAATAGAAGCTGCAAGGCCTGCACAGCACAATGCCAGCAGCCTTCCCTCACCCCAGCTCTCCTTCCTACCAAGCCACTGGAACAAAATCATTTAACCAAATAACAGATGGAGAAAAGGCCCAGTCCCTGCAGACTCACAACAAAGGCGAGAGAGATGTGAGGCTAATTATCATCTTCCTCTCCTCACACGGGCTTTTCTGCCAGGCTCCAGCAATTAAAGATGATGTTTGGGAACAAGCTGGATGGGAATTAGGCTTACTTGGGGGAATCACCACCCAGAGGTTGTGGGGGCTTTTTGTGCTGCTGTGTAAATTCCCTTTGCTCAGCTTGAAATGTTTTAACTGAATGCATTACTTTGACAACACATTTTAATAGCTGAGTTTGAAAACATACACTGTGCAAATGTATCCAGCTAGAGCTGATCCTAATCTGTATTTCTCCTGGTGCTCTTGAAACCAAATCCCTGGATGAAGATACTCTCCTGACTCTCTTTCTCAGCTCCCCCATCAAACCTTTCTTGTCACCCTTCTCTAGACCTGCTCCAGCACCTCAATGCCTGAACCTGGATGCTCAACATTGCATCAGGTATCCTAGAGACAGGACAGTGCCTCATTCAGTGGTGGCGCCTACTGGGTTGCATATCCCTACTGAAAATATTTTCCCTGAGAGGTCCTAGAAATTGCATTTATCTTTTCACAGCCATGTTATCTGGTGACATTTCACTGGTTTCCAGTTTAGAGTCTGGTTTCCAACAGTCCTAACCAGCAAACTAATGTTTACAGCACAGAATTTGGACCTGGTTGTGCAACGCTGCAGGCTAGACAGAGGTATGGCTCTCAGAGCCATTTTCTCCTTCTCACATGACATTCTTACCCTCTTTTACATTTTTTTGCTGCCTTGACACTTAATTAACTTTGTGCTTGTGATTAATCTAACATTATCAATTAAAACAATGAGCAATAACAGCCCAAAGATCAACTCTTGAACAAATCCATGAGTAATCTCCTTCCACTCTGATGCTTCCCTTGAGATATGCAACTTGTGGTATCTTTTCATCACACTATCTCACCTCCAAACCCATTTCACCAGTCCTTACAATCATTCTCTGTTTAGATAATTCTGCTTTAGCAGTAGCTTGGTGAGGGCATCAGCTGAACTCATCCCTCCTTGGGACCATCATGATTATAAATGTTGAACTACCAGCAACCTGGTTCTCAGGAAAACAAGCAATAGGTTCAAAATTCCAGAGCTCAGGTTAGGGCTGTTCAGCCTGGAGAAGAGAAGGCTCCAGGGAGACGTTAGAGCAGCCTTCCAGTACCTGAAAGGGGCTACAAGAAAGCTGGGGAGGGACTTTTTACATTGGCTTGTAGTGATAGGATGAGATGAAATGGATTGAAACTGGAAGAGGGGAAATTTATACTGGATATTAGGAAGAAGTTCTTTACAGTGAGGGTGGTGAGACACTGGAACAGGTTGTCCAGGGAGGTTGTGGATGCTCCCTCCCTGGATGTGTTCAAGGCCAGTTTGCATGGGGCCTTACTCAATGCAGTATTATGGAAGGTGTCCCTGCCAATGGCAGGGGGATTGAAACTAGATAATCTTTAAGGTCCCTTCCAACCCAAACTGTTCATTGATTCTATGATTCTATGATTCAATGTTTTAATATTTCCCTTTGACTGTCAATGTTGCTTTTGCAGTAAATGAAGTTTTCCTGGGAGAACAGACACTGTCTCTTTTGCTGCACAACTTTCTGCAGACCCATATTTTTAAGTTCTCTCTTGGCCATTTCTTTTGTGTGATGATATATTATTTATGTCATCCTATGGTTTTTTGTTTTCGGGGTTTTTTTTAATATTAAATACAATCTTTTGTGGCTAGTTTCAAGCTGGATATTCCCTCTAGATTTTTGTTTGAAGCTTTCAAATGTCTGAATTGAGAAGGTAGACTGCAAAGTTCTGTGCACCTCGGATTACCATCATGCTGGGGTAACACAGCAGGCATAATTTTCTGTCATAAAAAGAGGAGTTAAATGGGAAAGAGGGAGATTTTGGGGCAGATTTTGGGAAACTCTCCATGCTGGGTGTTAGTTAGAGACTGGACCACTTGGCAAAGCTGCCCTCCCTTCACACCCTGCCTCCCTTGCTGAGGCACTAGAGTCCATGCAAAATCATCCATGGAGGATTCAGACAGTTGGAAGGGATTTAAACAACGCCGAAGTCTTGGGTTTGTGTTTTCTCATAGATGGTGAAGCAGGCAACAGTGTCCTGAACCCTTCACCACTCAGCCTAATTAAGTCATGTCATGTTGCTAATAAGCAGGGAAGACTAGCTGAGCCTTCAGGGATGCCAAAAGCATGTTCTCTTTCATGCCATTATTGAAAAGTCCATCATCATGATGGAAAATCTGCCCACCAGTGGGCAGCTGGTGGAGGGAGAGGATTCTGCCCTTCTGCTCCACTCTGCTGAGACATCCCCTGCAGTGCTGAGGCCAGCTCTGGAGTCCTCAGCACAGCAGACATATGGACGTGTTGGAAGAAGGCCAGAGGAGGCTATAGCAATGATGAGAGGGCTGGAAGCCTTCTGCTTGAGGCCAGGCGGAGAGAGTTGTGGTTGTTCAGCCTGGAGAAGAATGCACTGGTAGCCTTTCAGTGTATAAAGGAGACAGAAAGCTGGAGAGAGACATTTTATCAGGGCCTGTTATGACAAGGGGTGATGGTTTGAAATTACAAGAGGGATATTCAGACTAGGGAGAAGAAAGAAACCTTTTACTCTGAGGGTGGTGAGACCCTGGCTCAGTTTGCCCGGAGAGCCGGGACATGTCCCATCCCTGAAACCATTCCAGTTGAGGTTGTTTGGGGCTCTGAGTGACCTGCTCTAGTTATAGATGTCTCTGAAGACGGCAGTGGAGTTGGACTAGATAAGCTTTGAGGGTCCCTTCCAGACCAAGCCAGTCTGTGATTCTTTGTAAATGGCTATATAGGACATGCCTCTAGAAGAGCTGCCTAACCAGGGTAAACATCTCCTGAGCTAACTGTCCTTTTGAGGATGGGCTGGGCTGGCTGGGAGCACATTAGCAGGGGAGGATGGGAAGGGCAGCAGTGGATGTCTCAGGTCCACAGGAGGATTTGGTACCCCCTTCGCTAAATACTCACCAGCTGTGTTCTCCAGATCCTTCTCCAGCTTCCTTGCCCTTCTCTGACCATACTCCAGAACCTCAGTGTCTGTCTTGTAATGAACCCAGCATTCGAGGTTTAGCCTCACCAGTGCTGATTACCGGCAGCGATCCCTGCCCTGGTCCTGCTGGCCACACCAGCAGGGTGTGACAGCCACCCAGGGGTTGCGGCTGAGGGGTTTTCCCCATCTTTTGCGTTTGAGAGGCAGGCGGGGGAGTGCCAGGGGGTTTGCCAGGCTCTGACTTTGCCAGAAGGCTCTTGCTCGGCAGTCTGTAAGCGCCCTCTGGTGCAAGCACAGCCAGCTGCTTTCAGGAAGCTGTCTCCTGCACGTTTATCCTGCAGATATCCACGGTGGATGTTAGTCGAGGGGGTTTAACTGGTGGACAGGGGAATGACAAACACCCTGCACCATGAAGGCACCAGTCTCTGCAGGGTGGACGTTGGCACAGCACTGACACATGCCCAGGCAAAAGACCCTGTAGAAGACATTGTCCAGCTTGAGAGTGGGTTACAAAAGGAGACTACGTCTTTTGGTGATTCCTGAAAACTAGGAATGAATGATTTGTAGAGATGCTGAGGCCCGTTAAGTAGGGAACAAGATCCCATTTAGGGTATGGTTTGAGAACAACACACCTTCACCTGGTCATTGCTTGCTGGGCAGTGCTGCCAGTGACTGAGTTGCTGCCACACTGGCATGCCCTAGTATGCAGGGACAGGTTGTAAGCTGAAGCTCTGGCATCCTTCACTCTCTCAACTCCTCCATGCTGAATTCACACACAGCCACAAATGCTGAGGGATCTGGGGCTGTTTAGCCTGGAGAAGACCAGCCTAGGAGGAGATCAATAGCTAAAGGGTGGTGGGCAAGAGGATGGGGCCAGACACTGTGTCCAGGTGTAGGTGATCCCAAAGGAGGGAGCTCTCTGCCCACAGATGCATGTGCTCCCAGGTCTTCACCACCAAGAAAGGGAATATTGTGGTTGCAGCTGCTCACTTTGGGCAGCTGTCTGATGCAGCACACGTTTCTTGGCCGCTTCTTGCAACCAGAGCTCCTCTTCATGTGTCTGACAAGGCTTCCAGCTTCTCGATGGGTGCTTTTAGCAGAAAACATGGTGTGTGCATTGCAGACATTCAGGCTGGGTACAGGACAGCCTGGGTGACAGTGCCAACAATGCCTCGAGGAAAGAGAGTTTGCATAAACCAAAGCGGACACTCACTTACATAACTGGGCACTGAGTCCTGCCAAAACCTCCCTTTGCTTGTTCTGTTGCTTTGCTATCATTCTGTGCTCGGTGGGGAAGCTTCAATGCAAATAGCTCTCCAAAGACAGAAGAGACTTGAAACAATAATCTCCCAGAAAATGATACTCTTTAAGGTTTTAAAACATACCTTCTGTTGGTTAAGGGTGATCAGTAAAACAAATCAAGCTTTGTGTGGCACATAAAACTTGAGAATACCTTTTAAAAGCATCAAGATTTAGCCTGTGAAAGCTTCTGGACTGCAGTAAGATGAATTAGCAAAGGTGTCATGGTTTCTGCTTCCACGGAAGCTTCCACAAATGCTTAAATCGTAGACTCATAGAATGGGAAGGGTTGGAAGGGACCTCTAGAGATCATGCAGTCCAACCCCCCTGCCAGAGCAGGCTCACCTAGGGCAGGTCACACAGGAGCACATCCAGATGTGCTTTGAAAGTGCCCAGAGAAGGAGACTTCACAGCCTTTCTGGGCAGTCTGCCCCAGGGCTCCACCAGCCTCACAGCAAAGAACTTTTTCCTCATGTTGAGGAACTTCCTGAGTTCCAATTTGTGCCTGCTGGCCCTTGTCATATCACAGGACACCACTGGAAAGAAACTGACACTCACCATTCAGATACCGATAAGCACAGTAATGTTTGGCTGCTTTAAGACATAGCACCAAGACACTATAGATATAGGAATGCTGTACTACTGGTCTGAAGTAATACACTGCCAAGGGAGGTCTCTTCCTACCTTTATTCAGTGCCTGGAAGAGCAGAGGCTCTGACCTGTGTGCTATTGACTTTAGGTTGGACATGAGGAACAATTCCTTCCCAAAAAAGATTGTCAGGCCCTGGAACAGGCTGCTCAGGGCAGTGGTGGAGTCCCCATCCTTGGAGAGGTTTCAGAGCTGGGGTGCTGTGGTGCTGAGGGATATGGTTTAGTGGTGACCTGGCAGTGCTGGGTTAACCAATGGACTTGGTGGTCTTTAAGGTCATTTCCATCCAAAATGATTCTGAGTCTATGACACAAAGAAATACTTCAGTGGAATGTAAAGGAGGAACAGCCCAGCTGGCTCTGAACTTCTTTAACATCCCTTTGTTTACATTGTAATTCACATGGGACAAGCAGCACAGTGCTATTATTATTGTTCTCCTTTTTTCCCCTCAGAAATAAAGAACCACCACAACCTATGGAGGCTGGAAACGAGTCTATATCATCATTTCTCAGTAGGACCCATGGCAGGAATCAGAGCCCCCAGACACACTCTCTTCCAGCTTAGCTTCTGAAGCCTGGGTAAGCAGTTATTGGTGTAGAGAGAAGTAGGCTCAAGTTCTGCTCATCTTTCCATGCAGAGAAATGATTCATAGAATGGGTTGGCAGGGACACACACCTTATGGATCATCTAGTTCCAATGCCCCTGCCATGGACAGAGACATTTTCCACTAGATCAGGCTGCTCAAGGCCTCATCCAGCCTGGCCTTGAACACCTCCAGGGAGGGAGCATCCACAACCTCCCTGGGCAACCTGTTCCAGTGCCTCACCACCCTCAGTGTAAAGAATTTCTTCCTAATCTCCAGTCTAAATCTGCCCCTTGCCCTACCATTACAAGCTCTTGTAAAAAGTCCCTCCCCAGCTTTCTTGTAGCCCACTTTCAGGTATTGGAAGGCTGCTCTAATGTCTCCCCAGAGCCTTCTCTTCTCCAGGCTGAACGGCCCAAATTCTCTCAGCCTGTCCTCATAGGGGAGGTCCTCCAGCCCTCTGATCATTTTTGTGCACTCCAGTAGTTCCACATCTTTCTTGTGCCAGGGGCACCAGAACTGGACAGTGCTCCAGGTGGGGTCTCACGACAGCAGAGTCGAAGGGGGAGAATCACATCCCTCATCCTGCTGGTAAAATGAAGGATAAAGCTGAGCATCAGTCATGCAGCAAACCACAAAATGCAAATATTTCCCAGAAATGGGAGCAAAAGCAGAAGAATTTGCTTTGGAGGTTAATTGTGTGCTACTGAAATACAAATTCTGCAGCATGCAGCGTTAGAGCCTTCTCCACACACAAGCAGCTCTCTCCCAGCACAGAGTCATGCTAGGGCTGAAGTGTTTCCCAGCTTCTGGCAAGGGCAATTTCCCTGGTGGTATGTGCCTAGCAAAGCCCAAGGTTTACTTTATAGAACCAGCAGTGGAGTACACGAAATATCAACAGTAAGGTGACAGGCAGCACGTCAGAAGCCAGCACACAGGTACCCTTTTAAGGCAGCATGGCATTGGACCAAAGTCAAATTATATCGTTCCTCCATGAAGGGAGCAAGACTGAGAAAAAGAGAATTTTTCTTTGCCTTTCTCCATGACCAAAGCTCACAGACCCCTGGTCTCTCCTTGCAGTACAGCAAAAAAGCACCTATTTTCATAGAATCATAGAATAGTAGGGTTGGAAGGGACCTCAAGGATCATCTAGTTACAATCCCCTGCCACAGGAGGGCAGGGCGTTGTTTCTGACCACAGCGGATCATATACACAGCCTCCCATATGCCATGTCCTATTCCTCTAACATCTCAGGGGACATACCCACAGTTGAAGCCCATCCAAGCTCAGCCCACGCAGGATCAGAGCAACAGGTGAAAACAAAAACTGCTGGCAGCAAATCTTCCCGTGCTGGTGTTAACTACCAAAGGTCCCACCTCAGTGACCCACAGCTCATGCATGAGGAGCTAGCTGGATGAAAGATCTGTTGTGATGGACAACAGTGAGAATGTTACCAGTAACAGATGAAAAAAATAGCACTAGTGTAAGGGACATTACCAGAGAGGTGCTCACTTGTTTGGAATAGCCTCCTGGATTAGTGAGACCTGATACTCTTAGGGATCTCTTCCAACCAAAATGATTCTGACTAGGATGGGTTCAGCAAAGCACCTGGGCATGCCAGGCAACCTGCTCTGCACAGAGTAACAGGACCCACAGGTGCTGTTGCTTGTGGCAAAGCTCAGAAAACGTCTTCCCCTTTGCCTGAAGTTGCCATGCAGAGCTCTGGGCAACAGTGCACTCTTCCATGGGTAATATGCTGGGCATCATCGAGCAACCTGTGCTCACAGCCCATAAGCTCATTCTGGACTGATCCCCAGCAGTGTGGGCAGCTGGTAGAGTGGATTCTGCCACTCTGCTGTGCTTTGCTGAGACCCCAACTGCAGTGCTGGGGCCAGCTCTGGAGTCCACAGCATGGCAGAGACATGGACCTGTTGGAAGAGGGCCAGAGGAGGCCACAGCAATGCTGGGAGGGCTGAAAGCCCTCTGCTGTGAGGCCAGGCTGAGAGAGTTGGGGTTGTTCAGGCTGGAGAAGAGAAGGCTCCAGGGAGACCTTCTGGTGGCCTTTCAGTGTGTAAAGTGGCTGGAGACAGACTTTTTATCAGGGCCTGTTGTGACAGGACAAGGGGTGATGGTTTGAAATGACAAGAGGGAGATTCAGACTAGAGGTAAGGAAGAATGTGTTTTACATTGAGGGTTTTGGAATACTGGCTCAGTCTGCCCAGAATGCTGAGAGATGCCCCATCCCTGATACCATTCCATGTCAGGTTGTCTGGGGCTCTGAGCAACCTGGTCCAGTTGTCAATGTCCCTCCTCACTGCACAGGGGTTGGAGCAGATGATCTTTGAGGGTCTCTTCCAACCCTAACTATACTATTCTATGATTCTCTTCCCAGCTTGTTGACAAAGCTTGCAGGGATGAGTATATCCTACAAGCCCATGAACACCCTAAGAGTGCTGAAGTTCAAACAAGCCGACAAAGCAGTTGCCTCCCTTCCCCACCCCAGGTGGCTGCAAAACACTTGCAGGATCTGCACACAAACACAACACTTGACATCACATGGGACACGAGGACCTTCCTGCCCTGGGCTTTTCCTGTAGACCATTCTGCCACCCAGCGTCTTTGTCCAAACTAGGTTAAAACTCCACAACCCTAAAACCACTCACTCTAGTCATAGGACCAGCAAAGGTCTTTTGTTTCCAGTTTGGTGTTCTGGATCCTCTCCCAATCTTATATGTGTGCAAGAAAGAGGTCTTGTGCTTCACAGTTTGAATGTGAGGTCCCTTGCCACACAAATGTCACCTGGACATTTTTGTACTCCAGATGCTGCCTCTGGGATGGGGTGGAAGGGATCAGTTGGAGATAAAGTCCAACTCCTATGCCAAGGCAGGTTCACCTAGAGAAGGTCACATAGGAACACATCCAGGAAGGTTTTGAACGTCTCCAGAGATGGAGACTCCACCACCTCCCTGGCCAGTCTGTTCCAGTGCTCCATCACCCTCAATTTAAAGAAGTTCCTCCTCAGGTTTAGATGGAACCTCTTATGGATATTTTTTTATTACTATGAGGGTGCTGGAGCCCTGGAACAGGCTGCCCAGTGAGGTTGTGGAGTGTCCTTCTCTAAAGATCTTCAAAAGTCATGTGGACATGTTCCTGTGTGATCTGCAGGGTTGGACGTGACGACCTCTTGAGGTCCCTTCCAACCCCTATGTTCAACATCTAAGGCATTTCCATGGAAAAATCTTTTCTCCAAAAGCAGAGGACAGAAGAAAGTATTCAGACACTCTGTAAAAGTACAAAGCCTTAAGTACCAGCCACAACCTCCTCAGACTTACCTTTACCCAGCGCTGACAGCGTGGGTAAGGACATGCTAATTCTGTACCTGAGCAGACAGAAAGCAGACACAAGCTCTGGAAGCATCTCACAAGCGTATTTATTGGTCAGGAGCAATCTGTCCCAAAGTGAGACCCATGGCAGACTTTAAATGGCATTTCACTACAGAACCTCAAGGTGCAGAGGGCAGCTCCAGCACAGCCCTTACCTCCTCTCCTGGGTTTGTTTAGGTTTGAAGACAGCAGATCAAGAGAAGTCCGTTTCCCTTTTTCATTTGAAAAGCTTCTTTCTTTTCTTCCTCCACTGTTTATTGTTGGCCTCTTCAGCATCAGGAGGATCTGGTAGCACAAAGCCATCAGTCACTTTGTAGTAGACTGTTGTGGAATCTGACTCAACTATGGCCAAAGTAACTGCCAGCGGGGTGTCAGGGTCATCTGGAGGCAGCGATGCCTTCCTCACGATTTCTCTGATCCTGCAAAAGCAAACAGCTGGTTAGAAAGGAGTCCACCACAATCGCCTAAGGATGGCACAGAAACAGAAGTGCACCCCTGCTATCTGTGTCCAGTCTGCCTTTATTTTGGACATTTGTCTTCAGTGGAGAAAGATGCAAAGATGTGGTGCTGAGGGACATGGTTCAACACCAGGGTTGGCGGAGTAAGATAATGGTTGGACTCAATGATCTTACAGCTCTTTCCCAATGAAAATGATTCTGTGATTTCTGTTCCAATAAACATGCAAATTCATATAATCAAAGCAACAAACCCAAATAACAAAGAATCTTACACAAATATACTCCCTTGTGTACATCTCTGCTGGGAACAGCTCAGCACATCCTGTTCAGCCTGGAGAAGAGAAGGCTCCAGGGAGACCTTAGAGCAGCCTTCCAGTATTTGAAGAAGGCTACCAGGATAGCTGGAGAAGGACTTTTTACAAAGGCATGGAGTGACAGAAGGAGGAGGAGTAATGGTTCAAACTGGAAGCAACTCAATTTAGACTAGAGATCATGAAGATATTCTTCCCCATGAGGGTGGTGAGGCACTGGAACAGGTTGTCTGGAGAAACTGTGGAGGCTCCAAGCCTGGATGGTGTGATATTGAGCATCCTGGTCTAGTTGGAAGTGTCTCTGCCTATGGCAGGGGTATTGGAACTAGATGACCTTTAAGGCCCCTTCCAACCCAAACCAGCCTATAATTCTAGGACTCTAATCTCTGCTTAAGTGTTCTACTGTGCACAAGCCTTGCCCATCCTTCACCCGCCATAACTACGGCATGGCAATCTATAATCGCTAAGTTTTATTATCTTAAAATAATAATCTATTTAAGTAACACATGGTAGTCAATTAGAGAACAACATAATAAAGACTTGCTCCATTTCTAGAGACAAGTATTCCCGTCTCTGTGCTACAGTACAGACTGTGGAAGACCCAGGAACCGAAGCCAGGTTTCTCTACCTCCCTGTCTAGACAAGAAGCCACAAGAGTAATGCTCCTCTTCAAGACAGTCAGCATAAATAACATCCTCCTTAAAAATACACAGCAAAGTTATGCAATTTTTCCTGTTCAGCTTATTTGAAGAATAACATGCTGGCTGCTTTTGAGTTCAGAGCTGAGGACAACACTGATTCCTTCACCTAAAGGTTGGGTGTGAGAGGGCTCACCTGCAACTGCCAGGACAAGTTATGCTCCAAGAAGAAATCCATGCGGAGGGAAAAATCACCCCTTGGATCCTGCCCACCAGACAGCATGCATTTCTGAAGCTGGGCACTGTAGTTGAAAATCAGGATCTTTCTAACTGCATCAGCTTTCAAACTTTAATCATCTTCTTCCTTCCAAACCTCTTTGATCCCTTAACAAAAGCCAAATGGAAAGTGGCAGAGAAGAAGCAGCAGCCTGGAAAGCCTTTGCTGTTAAGTCTGTGACCCTCTGAAGTGTTCATCTGTGTTCTGAACTGTTCATAATCCAACTTGCCTAATAAATGCCGCGGTGCCTTCCCTTCTCCTTTTTACTACTGGCCCATTATACGATGCAAGGAAAGGCAATACAATACACACTCATTCCACACAAGAGAGACACTATGGCTGGCAAAAGCTATGTTCTGGTCCTCCTACCTTGAGCACATTTCATAATGAGAACAAACGAGCAAAGAGACTGCAGAAGAAGACAGACAGCTGCAAAAAGACTCATATTTCAAGCAACGTGACATTAACTTCTCTGCTCCCTGCCACCTTGGCACTGCTTTGTCTGCACATTTTCTGGGCAGGTGCCTCACAGCCTTGCTGTAGGAGCACTAACTGCACCATGGGTGCATTAAGGAGAGTGTAAACCAAAGCCTGCTTCTCAAAGCTGTAGGTAATTCATGCATGGAGGTGTTCTGCAATAAGAAAGGAACACAGCCCACTATGAGTGATGCCTCAAAAACGGCAAGGCCTTCCAGTGAAAGCACTACCTAGTGAGGGCTTCCAATGCCTGCTGGAGTCGCACCACAGAATGGCAAAACTGCAAAGGCTGGGTGAGACCTCTGGGGATCATCTAGCCCAACCTTCCTGCTACAGCAGGGTCACTCACAGCAAGTTGCCCAGGATCACAATGTCTAGGTGGGTTTGGAATCTCTTCAGAGACAGAGACCACAACCTCTCTAGGCAGCCTGCCCCAGGGCTCCAGCACCCTCACAGCAAGGATTTTCCTTCTGTTCAGATGAAATCTCCTGAGTTCTAGTTTGTGCCTACTGCCGCTGGGCACCACTGACAAGAGTCTGACCCCATCCTCTTTGTCCCCCATCCTATTGATCAGCATTGATCAGATCCCCTCTAAGGCTGCTCTTCTCCAAGCTAAACAGTTCCAGGTCTCTCAGCCTTTCTTCCTCAGAGAGATGCTCCATGTCCCTCAGCATCCTTGTAGGTCTGCATTGGACTCTCTCCAGTAGTTGCCTGTCTCCTCTGAACTGGGGAGCCCAGACCTGACCCCAGGACTCCAGATATGGCTTCATTAGGGCAGAGTAGAGGGGAAGGAGAACCTCCCTCAACCTGCTGGTCACACTCTTCTGAATGAACCCCAGGAGACCATTTACCTTCTTGACTACCAGTAAGCACCAAGTGCATTTCAGGTGTACAAGTAAGCACCAGGACTACAATAAGCAAGGACAAACTCTTTGATGATGTTGGACACCTACAGCTCTTGTCACTTCCAGCCCCTCTTCAGGGGTACGTCCAGCACTACAATCTTTTGCCATAGTTCTGGCAGGTGATCAGGGCCTGGGAAAGGATTCCAGATGTCTTTTCAGACATGCTACACATGCGCAGAACAAGGATCACACCCTGGTATGTCTGGAGGAAGCTCTGAGTAAGTTGTCAATGCTCAGGCCAGACCGCTGTCAGAGACTGAGGGAGAAAAGAACTATCCATGACTTTTTTGAAGCAGTGGATATTCATTTGTCTCTTTCTCCTAGGAATTAAAAGTCAAATAAAAGGGTACAGCTATCCTTGAGAGACACTTTGAGACCTAAAGAAAACCAGCTTGTGTTGAAGGTGGACAATTCCCTATCTGGAAGCAGACTCTGGCAGTGGTCTGCATTCAGCCAGGGCAGAAGCTCCTTCCTATTTTCATTAGAAGTGTCATCATTTCTCTTCCTGCTCTATTAGGAAGATGGATGTCATGATGAGGCCTTAGATCCAGATTTCCTATCACCCAATTTCTTCTTATACTGTCAAGTACAGACATTTGAACCTTTATTTCCCCGCATTTAGCACTTAGAAGATGCATCACGATCCCAAAAGTGGTCAGGTCCCACCAGCAGATTAATGAGATTTTGGGACATCACTGACTTACTTTTCAGGAGACTAAGTTTCAGGCTTTATGTAAAGAACATAAAGATCGACCTCAGGATCTGCTGACACTGCTGTCCACAAAGCCCAACGTGTTCCACTGCACATAGGGAATCAACTTCTACCACCATAAAGAATTACAACTGCAAGATTTTCCTCCTCCCCTTTTGCTCAACTCAGGCAACCCCAGAAGAAGAGCTCTCATTCATGCATACCACAAATAGCCATAGACAAGGCAGCACATCTGTAGTGAGAGATATAATAAATAAATATTCTTTGAAAATAAGCTTTGGAATTCAGGAAGTCTGATACAGATGCCTGCGCTTCCTCCCCTCCCCTGAAGGCATCACGGTCAGCCTCTGCATCCAGCCTGTCCACAGAGTTTCTCCACAGCATTTCAGAGGAGTCAGAGAACATCTGGCCTGGGGCTAATTTCACTGTACTTGCGACCTGCCCTGAACAAAAAGATGAAGTGTTTCTGGGAAGGTTGAGTACTTTTAATCCTTTTGATGTATCTAACACTAAGGAAAAAAAATAAGAAAACAAGTGTTGTTGGCTCTCTGAAATTCAAAGGAATCCATGCTTGACCTCCTAATCAGAGCAAGAAGCCTTTATTCCAGGAGATACAGCCTTCCATGTTGCCCATTTCACCCAACAGCTGCATTCTGTGACTAAAATGAAGTCCTAAACAAGAAGCCCATACGTTAACACCTTCCCCCAGAGCTAGCAGACTTCTGTTCCTAAGTTAATGGTTACAGCTAAGCTCCTTACCTCTGCTACACCATGCAAGTGATGTCAGCTATAAAAGATGGTTTTTGCTTAAGTAAAAATGGGTTTGATGTCTCTGGAAGTGTTAAATATGAGAAGCCTCTGGAACAGAGGGACTCAATACCATCAGTGCTTTGGCATACTCCACCAACAGCCTTGATAACCTCCAGTTCAGCCTTTTTTTTCCTCATGACTCACAACTATGTTAGGACTCATATTGCAAACATCGTTCCCATTGATACCATGTGACAGGACACACAGTGGCTCTGCTTTTGGGTCCTCAGCCTTTTACAGGCCATGCTCCACCAGGTGAATGCCAGGGAAGCTGTGGTGTCAAGCATTTCACACACACCTGCTCTAGCTGCCTCTTCCTTTTCAACAAGCGTTAAGATATGCCCACTCCACATCGAGTTTTAAGATATGCCCACTCTACACATGGAGTTTTAAGCAGAATAAAGAGACTTAAAATGAGAAAAGGTGCAGCTGAGAAACAGTTATCAGTGTCCTGAAGTGTCTGATTAAAAGCTCAGGTTGTTTTCAATCCAGTCTCAAGTAAAGCCTGTGTTGGAAGAATGCACCATTTCACTTTGTGATCTCCTGAAGGAGATGACAGAACTTAATCACCTTACTACATGTTCAACCCCAGGCTTTGCATTGTTCATCACCTCAGATTTGCTCATCCACAGGCTCAGGCTGACTGGAAAATCAGGGACAGTCAACTCTATACATGCTGCCTTCTCAGGATTTATGCTAATGACTACCTTGTAACAAATAAAAGGCACCTCCAAGAGAGCTCACAGAGCAAAGTGCATGTGCTGCTGCATCCACAGTAGGAAGTCTAGGAGTTATATTCTGCAACCACTCCTTTCCCTTCTCTCTCCCTTCTCTCCATGAAGAAAAATTATTGAATATTACAACAGATGGCACTGAAGCTTTAAGTTTGCCCCACAGAAAGGTAAAATTGGAACAAAGACACTGTAAAAGGAAAGTAACATCCACAAGTTAGAGGAATACAGACATCACAAGAAACACTGGAAAGTTTTAAGTTGCATACATAGAATGAAAGTAACTATTTTTGTTATTAAGGGTTATCCTCTGTTGCAGATTGTACAGTCCAAAGTTTGCAGAACAGCTTGAAAACTCATCTCTAAAACCTGAAGGTGTCTGCACCTTTGCATCAGAAAAAAGGCTGCAGAAAAGGTTTTCTAGATACCTACAAGCTACAATCAGTTGGGCCTGCTTTTATTCTACTGAAGAATTAGTTGTAAGAGCAGGTTAACTTACTGAACACCATGTAAGTACCATGGTAGTGAAAGCAGCAGCTCTAAGAACATCACCCTAAGAATGTCTACTTTTAGTGCTGCATTCAAACTAAATGGTGACAGCAAACTTACTTGGTCTTCTATTGCTGCTGCAATTAACAGCCAAAAAACAAAACAGAATCCATATAAAAGAGGGAATTTTTCCATCTTCCCCTCATATTATTTTTTTATTAACAAAAGACTTTTGTACTAGGAAGGCTTTCAACGCATCAGAAATCTGTACTGTGCTTCCTAATGACCTAAAATAACAATGTCCTTTTTGCTCCAGAGAAAGAAACAGGCATTTGAGCAGTGAACTTCAGGCAACTGTGGCCTGAGGTTTTAACTGACTGTCCAAAAAAATAGAAGAGAACAGAATCAAAAAGGAAAGACAATGTGGACAGTAAGCTTTGTGCTGAACAAAAGAGTGTTTCAGTGATAAATCCCATGCAGGCACCTCTGAGAAGCAGCAAAAGCACTGAAAGCTCCGGCTGGTTTTATAGAGGTTGCATAGTGCTCCATTGAGCCGAAATGGAACTCCTGCCTTCCCCACCAGAAAAGCCAAAGGCTTTCAATCTGCCCTTTATACTTGGATGAATAATTCATTGCAGGCTTGGCCAGCCCCAGTAGCTCCCTCCCCTCCATCAAGGCAGGGCTGGAGAGGCAACACAAGTTAGTCTCTGTACCACTACACAAAGATCATTACTCTGTGCATCAGAGCACATCATTGTACCAGACGTGTTCAGACAGGCCCCGTGACAGGAGAACCAAGGTGGAGGAAGCCTCCTGCAAAGCACAATACCTTGAATTTAGTCAGCATTACAGAAACAGCACAGGATGTCTCACCAGCAGGAATGCTGCTCCAGACACTGCTGCCTGCCCTGCAGCTAAATTCACTCAGTGCCTTGAAATACACAGGAAGAAGCGTGTGGTGGTGGTGGGAAGGTGTACTTGGATACCATTAGATCTTGAGATTTATTTCCAAGCATGCTGAAAGAAACTCGTTTTTCAGGGCAACGAACTTGGTGAGGAGTTTGGAGAGCATGTTTTATGAGGCCAAGCTGAGGGGGCTGGGATTGTTTATCCTGAAGAAGAGAAAGCTGAGAGGAGACCTTACTGCTCTCTACAGTGGCCTGAAAGGAGGCTGGAGTGAGGCTTGCATTGGCCTCTTCTTCCAAGTAACTAACAGCACAACAAGAGGAAATAGCCTCAAGCTGCACCAGGCGAGGTTTACATTGGCTATTAGGAAGAATTTCCATACTGAAGGAGTGGTCAGGCATTAGAACAGGCTGCCCAAGGAAGTGGTGGAGTCACCATTCCTGGAGGTGTTGAACAAAAGCAGATGTGGCACTCTGGGACATGGTCTAGTGGTCATGGAAGTCTTGGGTAGAAGGTTGGACTTGATGATCTCAAAGGATCTTTCCAATCTTAATGATTCTACAATTCTATACTTTTTGTAATAGAAAAAAATGTAAGCCCCAGAAAACTCCATATGGCTTACAGGTCAGGAAAAGGAATTGAAAGGCCAAAGTATATGAAGGCCTTTTTTCCATGAAAGTTGAAAAAGAAAAGACAAATCATGGAGAAAAAAATAGGAATCTGAATTTCACCACCTTCTACAAGATACACCAACTGGATGAGTAAACTCAAATAATGCTTAGAGCAGAAGAGCTACTGACAAAACCAAGGAGGATGCAAGAAAAGGAGCATCAAGTTGAACCAAGAGAGGTTTAGATTGGATATTAGAAGAAATTAAGGTCAAGAGGATGGAGCCAGACCTCTTTTCAGTGGTGCCCCATGATAGAGAAAGGGGCAGTGGGCACAAACTGGAACAGTGTTTCTACTGGTCAGCCTTCCAGCCATTCTTCACAGGTCTGTAGAGCTACATGGGGTTGATGTGAATCTTATCCTCCAGGTCTTTCCTCACAGAAGATTCAGCAATCTTCATTTTAAGAGTATACACACACAGAGCATGAAGCCACTTCTCAAACTGTGTCAGACTGCCATTTGCACCAGTGGTCAATTTGCTCCAGACCCTATAATTTTGCAATTCAGTGAGTTCCTCTGCAGTCTTGCCCTGTCAAGAGCAGGAAGATCAGCTTCCAGAAGTTGTCTGTAGAAATGGACAGTGAGCTGAGTAAGCAGAACAGCTTTTGCCTTAAGCAGTTAACTGTCATGCATAAACTGGACATGATGGAACCTTATAATAGATAAAAACCACTGAGTAGATTATTTCTTTTGTAGGACACTCATATTTATCATGTGCTTTGGTGTCCTGCTGGTAATTTCCACTGCAACTGGATTATGCCTATTTAAGGACACACTCCTCTGGATGTCAGCCAAGCAGGAACCTTTAGGAGACACCTGGGAAGGCAGAGCTTGACTGAAGTGGCTTGGAGATGAAGCCACTCCTGCAGCCTCTACCCAGGCCTTGCTGCTTAAGCAAGAAAAGGCTGCCCATAAATTGCTGCTTCTGCCATTAGATCATTTCCAGGACCAGCAATGAGGACAGAATGTTTTCAACTTTCCAACCCTCTCCAACGCCTCACTTTCAACATGAAATGAGATGCACTCATACCTCTTCCCCTACTTTTAGCATTGCTTTGAACAAAATGGCAAAGCAGTCAGGTGCAAAAGCTGTCCTGTCTACTTACAGCTTGGGAAGTCAAGTGAGAAAATAGCATTTAAGGCATCGCAAACATAGCAAGCCTCTTGCTATCAACGATCACAACATGTTCATCACTGTCAGAACAAAGAGGCAGCAGCACTCTGATATTGTGTCCAGCCCCTTCTGTACAATGCCTTTTAATGGCCTCCCTCTACACTGTTTAACTTTCAGAGAATCATAGAATAGTTTGGGTGGAAAGGGACCTTAAAGATCATCTAGTTCCAAACTCCCTGCCATGGACAGGAACACCTTCAACTAAACCAGCTTTCTCAAAGCCCCATCCAACCTGCCTTTGAACACTTCCAGGCTTAGAGTCTCCATAATATCTCTAGGCAACCTGTTCCAGTGCCTCATGGGGAAGACTTTCTTCCTAATGTCTAATCTAAATCCAGCTTCTTCCAGTTCAAAGCCCTCAGATCTTGACAGGACCCCTTGTCCTGTCATTTTGAGATACAGTTAGTCTACACCCCCTTATTTTCGCCTGTGGTTCCACTGAAGGAGCTGTGGATGCTGTGCTTTCTCTCCACAGACAGACCAGGCCCCTCTGAGCAGTGGTGACCTGCTAATGAAATTCCAAGCATGCACATGCACATTCAGTAACACAAATTCAAGCACACACAATCTTCCTGCCTGACAGCATCCAGGGCTATCAAGCACATACAGGCTTTTATGGACTCACCTGGCATCAGAGCCCAGTATTCAGCTCCTTTTGGTGACAGTATGCCCTATGCATACTGTCTGTAGCAAAACCCAGTCACAGAGTGTACTTTCAATCAACGTGACACATTCACTCCTTGCTTCACATCCTTCCAGTAATGGATTCCATCCGCACCGCTGCCAGAAGCAGAGCAAACAGTATCACCACAGTACAAACAAATTCAGGGGCTCCAAATGAAAAGCTCCAATGAAACAGTGAAAGATAGGACACACACGCAGTGCAATATTGCACTGTCATTAAAAGCCAATTTGAACATACTTGCTGGCATTGCTTCAATGCCAGGAAACAAACTTTCCAGCCTAGGTGGAAAGCTACTACGTTAAGCAAGCACAACGCAGCACATAGCTGTAAATTCCCAACAATCCCATATCCTAATTTTCTGCCTTTTTTCCCACCTAAAATCTAGTTTAAACCACAAATGCAGTGTGTCCCTTGCACACACATGCAGACAGGCTCAAGAACACTCGGCATTTCATCCTGCAAGACCTCTCAGCAGCTTTTCCTGCTGTGGAGATAGAATCATAGAATCATTTTGGGTAGGAGAAGACCTTTAAGATCACTGAGTCCAACCATTATCTAACTCTGCCAAGTCTGGTGCTAAACCATGTCCCTTAGCACCACATCTCTACATCTTTTAAACATCTCCAGGGATGGGGATTCAGCCACATCCCTGGGGAATCTGTTCCAGTGTTTGAGAACCTTTTCAGTGAAGAAACTTCTTCTAATGTCCAACCTAAACCTCCCTTGGTACAACTTGAGGTAATTTCCTCTCATCCTATCACTCAGACTAGGGAGAAGAGACCAACACCCACCTGGCTCCAACCACCTTTCAGGTTGTTGTAGAGAGCAAGAAGGTCTCTACAGCTCCAGATCACACAGATCACACTGTCTTTCTGGGCAAGATCAACCTCCAAGACTGATTGACCAACATTTGCAAATGGGAGGTTTTCTCAGCACATAGATAGTACTCAAATCCATCAACATATAAAAAGCAATTTTCTTCCCCGTCACAAATATACTCTTATAGCAGTGTTAAGATGAAGCACTGCTTGCAACAGACAGCTCTGTCACTACTAAGACCTAAATTAAAGATGCCAAAATCATAGCAGAGTTTAAAACAGCAGTTAACATGTCTAAAACATGCACATCTGCTAAACAAAATTCATTAGCTTCCTATTACTTTGTCAGGCTGCTGCCTGCAGAGCAAGAGGAAACAGCAAACACAAGCAAGGTCTGTAAAGTCAGCTCTCAGCACATACTCCCAGCAAACACAGGGAGAAAAGAAAGTGAAAAATATACTGCCACATGCAGCTGAAATAGTCCAGGTCTTCAGAGAGATCATAGGACAGAATGGCAAATAGAACAAGAGGTGGCCACTATCAGAAAGTGATCCTGACTGTGTGTTTGAGACTGCTCTAAAGGGTCTGTTGAAATAGACTCTAAGATGACTGAAGTGGAATTTCTTGAGGCTGCAACTCAGGAGCAACTCAAGTCAGAGCTCTGTTGCCCTGCACTGGAGAATAATTTAGTCTTTCATGTGAAAGTGAATCAAAATCACAGCTCAAATGACAGTTAACATTAAAGTCTGGATAAGAGGAATTTCCAGTTGAAAGTAGCCAAATTATACTTTCAAAACAAAAAGCAAACCAAACAGACCAGGCTTATCCGCAGAATCAACAATAAAAATGTTTATTCTTAGACAGGTCCCAGAGGATTTCTTTCCTTTTAGGTACTTTAAAGTCCAGTGACACCAAAAAAAAATATTGCTAGATTTCCCAGACTATAAAAACGCAGCACAAGAACATTCAAAATGGAAGCAGTGAAGGTCTTGTATTCTAACCTTGCCTTTCAAGCACATACTTTGATATCCTTTGTTATCTCCCAGAGCATATGCAACTTTGAAACAATAGGGAGTGCTTATCAGTAGGAGCCAGCTGCTGTGGGAAGCTGACATCAAAGGCCAGCCACTTTCAGAAAGAGGGAGGCAGAGACTGATACAGCTCAGAAAATTAAACAAATCTCAACTTCGCATGCATGTGTGCAGCACCCAAAGTAGCTCTGCTCACAGGCCGAAATACCACTTTGCTCTGATACTCCTTTGGTTCCTCCCCATCCTCCTCCTCCCCAAGCCACCACCAGCCTGCTAAATGCATCTTTTTTTGTTTTATCTTACTGGCAACACGAGACAAACACCGACCACATCCTCACCTCTCATGGCTCAGTGATATGTGCACAGGCACCGGCACCATCACTTGGAAACTGTCCTGTTCTTTTTGGCGTGCGTGTAAACACACGAGCTGCAGTTCTGCTACTGCGACATGCTTCACTTCATGCCAGTTTCTTCCTAGGAAGGTTCATTGTTGGTGAGAAGAACATAAAACACAAGTTTTAATCATTCAAATATCAATCTTGGTATTTTAACATTGCAGGTTCTGTTTTCTCCCCTTCTCCCCACAGGACATCTCTCAGGACAGCCAACTACCCCAGCCAACTGTCAAGTTCCCCTTCTGAGATACAACCCTGTTAAAAAAACCCATCAGAGCAGCTCTGCTGGCTCCAGAGCTATACACTGATGATGGAAAAGGATCTGGCTGACAAATCTTCCTTTCAAAAAAAGCAAAAAGAAGACAAAAAACATCTTTGTCATCTGCAGCATAAAGCTGCAATCCAAATTTTAACTTTATCGGTACCCTGAACTGTGAAGAAGCAGGTGCTAAAACCATGATTAATGATGATCCACAGTTCTTCCCTTCAGCTTGAAGGGATAAGGCTAAAAGCTTTTCTTGCAGAAGTACAGAAGCCTATTAAGGCTTTTTCTTCAGAGGTGTTAACAGTAACAGGCATGATGCTTTCTGGCGTGATCCCTCCCTTCCCTGACCTCAAGAACCATCAGCCTTCGAGAGATGCTGCAGGATTTATATTAAGCTGGGACACACAGTCCCTTTTTGGGAGAATCACAGGCAGATGTTTGAACATCATGTAACTGTGCTCCACTCCTACAAGACACCAGAAAGCTACATTGCATTTGGCATAATTACTGCACCAGCCTTCCAAATCATCTTCTTTCCCACAGTAATCCTACCCTTTCCAGAACACAACATCCTAATCAGGCTGGCACACATCATCCATTTGCTATGGTCATCAGCCAGAGTGGAACATTATGATTTAATAACCTGGACATTAGCCTACAAATTAGGACTTTCTGACCAGCATAACCACTAAACTTGCAGCTTCACCTTTCTATTACAATGAAGGGCTGAGAGACCTGGGCTGTTTAGCCTGGAGAAGAGCAGATTGAGAGGGGATGTGATCAATACTCAGCAAGAGCTAAAGGGTGGGGGACAAGAGGATGAGGATAGACTTTTTTCAGTAGTGTTCAGTGACAGAACAAAGGGCAGTGGGCATAATCTGGAACACAGGAGGTTTCGCTTAAATGTGAGGGAAAACTTCTTTGTTGTGAGGGTGCTGGAGCCCTGCAGCACACTGCCCAGAAAGGTTGTGGAGTCTCCTTCTCTGGACAGATTCCAAACCCACATGGACATTGTGATCCTGGACAGCCTGCTGTAGGTGACTCTGCTTTAGCAGGAGGGTTGGACTGGATGATCTCTAGATGTTCCTTCCAGCATCCAGTGATTCTGTGACTCTATATATCTTTTTCTTCTGCTCTTTTGTTTTTTTCTCCCATGACAATTACCTTTGCCCTAGAACCACTAGACAAAAGAGCCCTCATCTTTGTAAAGGCTTCAGGCAGGCACGGGATAGGAATATTCAGTACTGAAATATCATCTGCTTCTGAAAACCATCACTGCATTAAGTTTCAATAAGAACACCATGCATTTTGTGGAAGGGTCCTGTCGGCGCACAAATTTTAACACCTAGGGGCAAACACATTTGTTGAGATGTGTACCCCACCACTTCTCTGAATTACCTTCTAAGAGGTCCAGGTAAACCACAAATGCAGCATAGATTTGAGCACTGTCAGATATATCAAGGGACATCATTTCTGTGAACTGAAACCCAAAAACTAATGTTAGCAAAGGAAAGTAAAAGTTATACTAAGAATGCACAGACCAAACCCACAATCTGTACAGCTATCTCTGCCACTGAAACCTGAAACCAGGTTTTAAGGACCAACAGGCAGTTAAAAAGCAAGATTTGTTTTCTGATGGCATCTTAGGAGATCTTTTTCCTCCATTCCTGCTATCTCAGCCCTTAAGAAAGCAAGCCAAATAAACAAATAGATGAGGAGTCTCCTCTATTCCTGGAACAGATCTAGCTTTGTGGGAAAGGACTGTGAATTTTACCTATTTTTGCTGCAGTACATCAACACAAGATGACAGCCAAATTAAATACCTCCAAGTCATCAGCATGCTAAACATTGAGATGGAGTCCAAGTTTAAGACGCTTGCATTTCCCAGCTGTCACTTCAACATTAACAGCCGGACTCGATGATCTTGAAGGTCTTTTCTGACCTAAATGATTCTTAATCGCCTTTTCCAAGCTAAAGGATTCCATGATTTCACGATTCAGAGCCTCACCGCCCACTAAAACTAGTGTTCTCTAACATCCCCACCGGCACTACTCGGGAGGCGAGCCCTCTCAACAGCCCCAATATAACGAAGTATGTTGCAAGCTCTCCTTTCAGCACCCCTTCTCGAGGGGGACAGGGGATGACGGGGAATGACGAGGCGCGACGAGGGGGGCACGATACCCACTTACTTGGCCCTCGGACTCGGGGTGCCTACGATCACCCACGTGTCCCCACGCCCCGGGATGCTCCCCAAAGCAATGGTGGGGGGAAATCCGGTCAGGGGCCAGGGGCAAGGGCACGGACGGGAAAGCGAAACCCCATCCCTGCGAGTGCCTAAGAGCCTCCTGCCTCAGCGCGGATGCGCCCTCTCCGCAATGACGGGCCGGGGAGCTCGTTCAGACCTACCGTGGGGTGCTTCGCCATCCAATTGCCACCAGCCCACCACGCCCAGCCCTGCTGTTCCCGTGGCTCCTGCCCGCCCTCGGAGGTTCCCTCCGCCGAGTCATAACCCCCCCCAACCGGGTCGGCCGCCGGCTCCATGCGCTCCCCGGTGTAACGCGGCTTCGCTCCGGGCGGCGCCGCGCAGCCGACCGCTCCCCGCCAACTGCGGCGCCGCCGCTCCAGTTCCGCTGCCACAACGTTCCCCCCTCGCCCAACCAAAGCTCTGCGGCCAGAAGCGCGGCGTTACCCTATCTACAGCCAGGATGTCTGTATCTGCCTACAGCGGGTCTTTCTGCACTCCCTCTAACTAATCCCGAAGTCTGATTACGCAAGGAGGGTTGGGGAGTTGAAATAACTGTTTAAGGCAAGTAGTCCAGAAGGAAGGCCAGTAAGCTGCTCTGTCCAGTGTACAGAGGTAACAGGAGAAATGATGTCATGCATCATAGAATCGTTTTGGTTGGAAGAGATCTTTAAGTTCATCGAGTCCAACTATCAACCCAGCACTGCCAGGTCACCACTAAACTGTGTCCCTCAGCACCACATCTACACAGCTTTTAAATTCCATCAGGCATGGGGCATCTACCACCTCTCCAGGCAACCTGGGCCAATGTCTCACAACTTTCAGTGTCAAAAAATTCCTCCCTCTAGTCTAAATCTTTTAGTTTAAAACCATCAACCCTTATCCTGTTACAAGAAGCCCTGTGGAAAACATGGACAGGAGACTTTAAAAGGCCACGCTTGATGGAGCTCTGAGCAACTTGCTCTAGTTGCAGATGTCCCTGATGACTGCAACATGCTGTTGGACTAGTCAGCCTTTAAAAGTCCCTCCCCACCCAAACCATAGCTTCATTATCTGTAGGCTTAATGAATATTAATCTGTACATAAATCGGTAACCACAGAAAGTCATATTGTGGCAAATCTTACTCAAGCAGCTTTGGTGAGGTTGGCCTGTTTGAAAAAACATTGTGTTAGACAGCACTTCTACTCCTTTGGGCAGACAATAAATTCAAAGAAAAGGACAAAAAGAACCCAATCTGAAACTCTTGGAGCAGTTGGCAATAGCTGTTTACTTGACAGATGGGAAAAGAATTGGATGGATTTCAGTCCTCAGAGATGAAGAAGCAAAGGAAAGGAAACAGACCTGTTTATTGGTTCTTGTAGGTCCACATATATGATATGCTTCATCACCAAGGATGGATCCTCTGTATTCTACTTTGTTGGAAACAAGTCAAAATTAGAAGAAAGCTGCCTCTGAGACAACTTGTTACCTGCCAAACCAAAGGATTATGCCACTGCCAGAGACAGTGCTCACAGCTGGACTATTCCTGTTCATATGGTTATTTAGAGGAGGCTGAAACGGGTGGCCTAAATTTAGTTCTGTGGGACTTAAGTCTGCAAAAAGCTGTTTCTTCCTTAAAGCTAGAAAATTTCATCACTGGGCGGTTAATTGTTCTGTCACAGCAGGATTGGGACTTGGCTTTAAAAAAAAAAATTAAAAAAAAAAAAATCCAACAACCCAGAGTATAATTTTTTCCACTAATCAAGAGATCAAAAATGTATGCAGATTCCTTTGTCTATGTTCATAAATTTATATTAATTTGCAAGTGTAAGAATGACATGAATTGTAAGGGTAACTGTTGACCTGAATTTTCCATTCACCCATGCTGTGTGGCTGGGAGTAAGAAATGAAGCTGAATTGACTCTTTTCTCTTACGCATGAAGAAACATCTCATGTTTCAGGCATTTACCCCTCTCCAGGGCAAGGACAGCCTTTTTCTTTTGTGTACCTACACGAAGCAGCCAGCAAACTGTTGTGAGGGGAAAGTGATTTTGAGGAGAACATGACTTGTGGGACACTGCTGAAGGCAGTGCATTTGCTGATAGCAAATTATTATGATTCACATGCTGTTCAGAAAACAAAAATTAAAAAAAAAAAAAAGGTTGGAAAGAGCTGAAGCCGCTTCTGATTTCACTGACACCATCAAGGCTGAAGACATCGACCTTCTATGAATACACAAACTGCAATAACACATAACTGGATGGCACCTTTACATTTCGCACTGCATGTAGGACAAAGCTGGGGTTTTGCAGTCTCTACCTCCCAGGCCTTCTGTTGTTTCTGTGGTAGAAAAAGATCTCTGTTTGAACCTGACCCTGTGCTAGCTTGTCCATGCTGGCCCTGGACTAAAAGGGAAGGCTGACCCTGCAGAAGGGACACAGCCTGTGTTGCTGTACCTGCGTCCACAGAGGAGACATCGCAAAGGAGTTACCAGAGGTGCATGTTTCTTCTAAAGCTTCATCATAGCCTCCTAAAAACAGGATTGTGATGCAGCTTGAACATCTAGTTGATGGAAAAAGCCAGCTGCCAGCACAGTTCAGTAACATTAGTCCCCATCCTCCAAATACGAGTGGTCCCATGAGTGACAGTGGCATTATGTGCATGTGGGATCAGCTGGCTCACGCAAAACCCTAATCACTTCGTCCAGGCTACAAAGAGCTGCTCCTTCTATTTGGTTAATGAATCCAAGCATAAAAGCAACATGTGGCAAACTAACCATGAAAGAAAAGCCTCATTAATGTATCATTCTAGAACGACAATTATAAAGGTGTCATAAAGGGCAATCAGGAGGAATATGTTTTCATTAACTGTTCAGGAAGATGCTTACAAATTGCAGAAGCTTCTCAAGTTTTAGTACAGATGATTATTTGCTGAAGTTTGCTGTTTTCCTCAGATGTTCCTTTTTGTGTTAGTTTTTTAGGGAGTCACCCAATCAGGAAACAGAGACAACGTAATACAAAGTGTGTGATAAATCACATCCTATAAACAAAGAACACGGCAAACATGAACTACATATATACTACCTGGGCTGCAAACAATTCTCAGTGAGATTGTGGATAATCAAGAAACTGTTGTTCGTTTGGCTAAAGTTTCCTCCTATTTGCAAGCACACAGTCACCAGTGCTGCCTGCTTAAATTGGATCTGTTCATGCTGGAGGAACTACCTACCCACAGTACAAACCACATATACTGTGGTGGGGCCCTTAGACTTAAAGATTTCATCTTGAAAAGGGTTTTAGCATGCCCAAATCTAAGACAGTTCTGATTACTATGCCACTTTTAAGATCATAACCCAGTAATTTTAATTGCTGTAACATGTTTTATTTATTTCATTGTTAAATTATCATCAGTCCATTCATGGGAATGTTTCTGTGGCAGCTGAGCCAATGAAAGAGGGGGAACATATTCATCTTCCAGCCACATTCCAGCTGGGACAGCTGTGCCTCCCTCCTGTACCATGGGATGGGTGCTGTGTGTAAGGCTGCTTCATGTTGCCATCCCAGGGGTGTCTCCAAAACACTTTTTGATATAAAAGCACAATTATTAAACAGCACTTGTCCCAGTATGGACCTCTGAAGGACATCACTTGCCACTAATCTCCATCCTGAGATTGAGTCCATGACTACTACCCTCCAGATGCAACTACACAACCAATTTGACATGTCCGAGGGCCAGGATACTACCCAGGGGGGCTTGGGCAAGCTTGAGAAGTGCACCCATGTGACCATCATGAGGTTTAAGAAAGCCAAATGCAAGGTCCTGCACATAGATCAGGGCAATCCTCAGTATCAGTCCAGGCTGAGAGATGACAGGATTGAGAGCAGCCCTGTGGAGAAGGACTTGAGGGTGATGGTGGATGAGAAGTTGAACATAAGCAGGCAATGTGCACTCACAGCCCAGAGCCAATCATGTCCTTGGCTGATCCCCAGCAGCATGGGTAGCAGGTGGAGGGAGGGGATTCTGCATCTCTGCTCCACTCTGTTGAGATCCCCCTGCAGTGTTTGGATCAGCTCTGGAGTCCTCAGCACAGCAGACATGGAGCTGGTGGAGCAGGGCCAGGGGAGACCATAGGAGTGATGGGAGGGCTGGAAGCTCTCTGCTGTGAGGCCAAGCTGAGAGATTTGGGGTTCTTCAACTTGGAGAACATAAGGCTCCAGGGAAACCTTCTGGTGGCCATTCAGTGTATAAAGGGACCAGTAATAAAGCTGGAAATAGACATTTCATCAGGGCCTCTTGTGACAGGACAAGGGGTGGCTTTAAAGAAAAAATAAGGAAGTTCAGACTAGACAGAAAGAAGATGTTTTTCACACTAAGAGTGGTGAGATTCTGGCCTGGAGGTGGCCCGGAGGTGGCCGAGAGGTGGTAGAAGCTCCATCCCTGGAACCATTCCAGGTCAGGTTGTTTGAGGCTCTTGAGAAACCTGCTCCGGCTGCAGCTGTCCCCGCTGACTGGATGACCTTTAAAAGTCCCTTCCAACCGAAACCAGTCTGTGACTCCATGATGAGGGTGCAGCACTGTGGCGGATGTGCTGTGACGGGAAGTGCCCAAGTGCTTCTTTAAACCTAAAGCTCAGCTGATAAATGTGTTTGAGTTTTGTAACTCTTACCGAGGGCAGGTTCACGCCGGTGCGCGCAGGCTGCGCTAATCGGAACTTTCCAGGTGTTCTCGGGCTCCCAGCTGGGGCAGCCCCAGGGGTTGCGTCTCTGTCTTTGCCTTCGCCCGGCGGCCTGCTGAGGCAGGGGGGAGGGTTGTGCTGCGCTGCCCACAAAGGCTGTTTTCGGGGGCGCTGGGCTGGGCTGGGCTGGGCTGGGCTGGCGGCAGCCGTGCTGCTCCTCCTCCTCCTGCCTCCTCCTCCTCGTTCTCCCCGCGGCGCCGGGCGCGCTGTAGCGGCCGACCCGCACAGCCTTTGCGGCTCCCCGCGCCCATCATGGCTGCGTGTGCCGGGCCCCGAGCCCCCCGGCCCCCTGCCCTCTTGTTTCTCCTCCTTTTCCTGCTGCTGCTGGGCAGCTGCGCGACCAGCCTGCCCCCGGAGCCCCCGCCACCACCGCCACCGCCGAGCTCCGAGCCTCAGCCCCTGCCCGAGTCGGCTCTGCAGAAACCCACCGTGCTCCTGGCTATCATCGCCCGTAACGCAGCGCACACGCTGCCCCACGTCCTCGGCTGCATCGAGAGGCTGGACTACCCCAAGAGCAGGATCGCCCTGTGGTAAGGGGAAGCGGGGAGCAGGGTGGCAGTGTGAAGCGGTGGGTACCCCGGCTCTGGGGCTGTGGCCTGACCCCGGGGGGGACGAGCAGAGCTCTGACTAACCGTCCTCGGTTGTGCATGGCTAGGGGTCCAGCTGCCGCTGTGGAGCGGGAGTTTTGGAGGAACCGGCAGCATGGCGTGCCCGGGAAGGTGGAGAGCAGATCCCCTTGCCTCCGGTCGCCCCTTCCTGCTCTGAGGCGGGAGCGGGGGCTACCGAGTCTGCCCCGGCAGCACAGGTAGCCGGGTTCTGGGCACCTCTGCCTAGCCAGGCACAGGGGTAAGGCGGCAGCGGACCGAGGGAGCCGCTCACACCGAAGGGCCGGCGTTTGGCTTTGGCACACTGGGGAAGAGTCGTCAGCCCGGCCGGGCGAAGGGTCCCCCCGAGGGCCTCCCTGCAGCAGCCGGAGCAGCGAGAGGGCTCTGCGGTAGCGGCAGGAGGGGAGGTTTTCCAGTGAAGCTGGCCTGAAGCCTGGGAATATTCATCGCCTGAGCATTTGTCCAAATCCACAGAGACGGGGAACTAGTGGAGAGCCGGGGTGGGAGCGTGGGTTTGGCTCCGTGGCCGGTAAATACCAGGCTTTGTGGGGAGATGGCCGGGGTTTTGCCAGGACTGGAGAGCAGGCGTGCTGGGTAGGTGCTGATGGACATTGAAAAGGAGCATTGTTGCAGGGCTGCAGTCTCAGGGATGGCTTCAAAGATGTATTCAGGAATCGCAGCATGGGGGCAGCTGTGGCAATGAAATGTGTGTCGGGATGGAGGCATTAGCCCAGTTTAGGAACTGGCCAATCTGCCTATGTTTCTAAGGGTGAAAAGAAGAAAAAAATTAAGACTCTTTCAACCTGACTTAAATGCTGAGGAAAAAATGGAATTGCTTGGAAGGACCCAGACCAGATTTAAGTATGGTAAGCATATAAAGTTAGAAATGGTGCTATAGGGCCTGATCCAAAGTTCACTGAAGTAAGTGATAAGACTTCCGTTAACTTAAAGTCAATAAAGTTTTGTGTTGTATAATGAGGTGTGGAGAGAACCTCTCCCTCGTGAGTGGTCGGTGTCATGAACCAGGCAGCATCAGATGTTTCTGCGTGTGCTTCTGGAATGTGACTGCTACTTGTCTTTAAGTATTCCACAGGTCTTTGCAGAATATCGGTGGCCGACATAATCAGTCCATGGTTCTTATTTTTTCCTGTGTTTTTTTTTCCTTCTGAAATTAGGAGGCACAAAGCAGATCGTGGTATCAGCCCAAATGTGTGCCACATGAATGTGACTGTAGAATTGCAAAGTGGCATAGGGCAGTGGGTGAATGTTAAGTCTCACCTGTTCGTGGGTCCATGACTCTGCTTTTATTTATGTTGATAGGAATTTTGCTGATTTGGATTTCACCTTAGCAGATGTGTGTGTGAGAGAGTAGACCCTAAGTGTGGACTGTCATTCAGCTAAGCTTGGTGTTTATAAAATCTGGTGGGAATTTGATCACCAAAGCAGGGTGTTATCTTGAAATGCCTCTTGCTGAAGAAGTGCAGAATAAGTTTGGGTTGTTTGTGAGAACATTGGTTGGCTCTACAGGGCTTTTAGCCAGTTGCTTGCATTATCCTGTCTTCACTTTGTCTCTGCAGTGTTGTGTGGGGACTATTAATGACATAACGGTGTAAGATAAAATATACTAAGATTAGTAGGAGATGTTTTTAAAGAGGATTGTGCATGGACACAAGGCATGGTTAAATGGAAAATCTGCTGTTGAACATGTCAAGCATTTCAGACTTCATGCCTGATAGAGTCCTTTCAATGAATAATTCCAGGATTTACCTCTGTCCCTGTGCTGTTGCATTACTACCATAGCTCGGTGTGAGGGGCACTGAAGTGGTGGTTGTCAAAAGAATTGCATTCCTAAACTGCCATTTATGTCATATTTCAAAGTTTTCTTGAGTAAGTCAGCATTTTAAAATGCCCAAATGTAAGTCTTGAGAGTGAAAATTAAAAGCATACCTCATCTCCTAAAGTCCCATGTGCTCTGCCTGTTGCTTGAGGGCTGAAATTCAGCAGTGGGGTCCTCAGACACACTTCTAGGGTGGAAGATTTGTGAGTGACAACAAAGATGGGTTAAGAGACAATGAATTAGTTTGAAGCACACAATTTTTGTTTCATAGCCTTTGTCAGTTAATCTCAATCTCCATTAACCTGGTACTACCCAAAAGATGTACAGTGGACAGTCATGTATTCCCTTCTTCCCTTTGGTCTTAATTCTGACTTCTTCATTGCTGTGTTTGTGAGCAACCTCAGGACTTGCTGACTACTAATGAATTGAACAGGCAATTTGGTCTGAAGCCAGCTGGCATGTGGTAACCCATGTCCTTTCAGTTAAACACTTCCTTTCTTTCTTCCGTCCTCTTCTGAGAATCAGAAACTGTGTACAAACTACCTCCTGGGGATGATCCATGGCCTGTATTAACCCTTGTCTTGGAGAGTACTGGGGGGCACAGGCCAAATTGCCCCAGGATTGCACTTAACAAGATAGTGGTGGGAAGTTCTGTGAAACAGTACTCAGGTCTTTGTCCTGTCCCTGCTTGCGATGGACTTGGCCAAAGGCAGTTTGTCTCTCAGCCTTTGATGCTGGTGGCAAAGATGGAAACGACAAAGGCTCCCCCAGCTTAGCACAACCTAGCTTCCATGTCTGCTCTTCAAGCTAGTGCTTGAGTAGCACTGGAAGAGTAGTGCTGGAGATGTCAGTTCCCTCTTGTGAAGGAGGAATGGGTCATGGCTCTATGGTGCTTGCCTAGCCAGCATTTGGCTCGGAAATGTGTAAGATGCTGAGGGGCCTGAAGCATCTCTGTGAGGAGGAGAGGCTGAGAGACTTTGAGATGTTTAGCCTGGAGAAGAGCAGCCTGAGAGGGGATCTGATCAATGCTGATGAGTATCTAAAGCAGAGAAAGTGAAAGGATGGGGCAAGATTCTTTTCAGTGGTCCCCAACCACAGGACAAGGAGCATCAGGCACAAACTGGAACCCAGGTGGTTCCACCTGAACAGGAGGAAAAACTTCTTTGGTGTGAGGGCGCTGGAGCCTTGGAGCAGGCTGCTCAGAGGAGTTGAGGACTCTCCTTCTCTGGAGAGATTCCAAACTGGCCTGGACATCCTGGGCAGCCTGCTGTGGGTGACTCAGCTTCAGCAGGTTATGTTGACTAGATGATCTCCAGAGGTCCCTTCCAACTCCCCACCATGCTGGGATTTACTGAATGCTGTGAGAAACAGTAGTGCCCAGCAGCAGTTTCCCCCTAGGGAACATGGCTGTTGGACCCAAGTCAATCTATTTGTTAGCTAGGGAGTGTTCTTCTAATACTCTCATTGTGTGGCTGCACTTGGCTGTGTACTAGGATGGGCTGAGCTGTTCTCAGGACAGTGTCAGTGAGCTCTGCTGTGAGCCCAGCCTAGCTGAACCAGGAAGCTTGGACACATTAGGAGGACTTAACTGTATTGCTTGTGTTGGTGTTGGAGAATTGCAAAGGGTGGGGAAAATATTCTTTGTCTTGGATAAAAACATGGTCAGCCCATCTCAATCCTCTTTGAGGTAGTTTGGGGTTGTTGGTTGGTTATAGGTGTTGTTTGGTTTGTGTTTGTGGTTTGGTTTTGGTTTTTTTTTTTGGTTGTGGTTGGTGGTGTTGTTTTTGTGTTTGGTTTGTTTTTTTCCAAATAGTAGCAATGCTGACTCAGTTTATTTGAGATCCATTCAATTATAGGTGAGAAACTTGTCTGTCAGACAGGTTAATCTTTGCTGTAGCGGGCAAACTAAAAGCATGTGTATTCAGCAGTTCATCATGCTGGCTTACACTGTCCTTAGCCTTGGATTAAGTGAGGGTGTAGCAAAGAAAGTTGTCTGTGATTTCATCTTTAAATACCTTAGTTGTGGGCTGTCTGCTCTCTCATCTTTCACTAACCTGGGGATTAAGTGCTTGCATGAATGAGTTGGTGCTTAGAAGAAATAATTAGATTCTTTTGTGCTTGAGGATCTGTGCCTGTTTTGCAGCTTAGAGTGTGCTTGTATTTCAGAAATGATAATGTGAACCATAGGTGAAGTTGGTGGAAAGCTGGAATAAATCCCAGATGAGAGATCGGTGGATATACTGTAACAGAAGCTCCAATGAGTAAGAGGTTTCATCTTCAGCTGTAGCTGAAAACAGAAGCTGATGAGATCAGTATGATAATTAACTTACATATTATTAATCTGGGACTAGCCGATGATACTCCTAAGGATTTTCTTTATCAGTGGTTTACTTTTCAAATGTGACAAAATTCTACGTAGAGAACAATTTCCGCTGAGATTCAGAGTTCATATGAAACTCTAATGGGTGTTATTACTCACCGGGAAGAGTTTGCTTTCAGACACTCTGTGCTTTCTGTCCTCGTTTCTATTTTGCAGCAAGGTCACTTTAATCTTCGTGGTCAGTATTAATAACGTAGGAATGCTGAAGTTCCAGTCTGCTGGCTCTGTCCCTGTTGCTTCTGCTCACTGGGCTTTTGCATCTGTTTGAAATCTGCTTACCTGTGCTGTGATAAAAACTTAGGGTTTAGAAATTGACTTTTCACTTGGATTGTTGTTTAAACTTCCAGAATTTAGTTTCCAATTCACATTTGCAGAGATTCGATTCTGTTATTAAAGCTGTACAATAAATAATAGACAGAGTAAGGTGACACTTGCACACCCTTGGAGTTATGATTAAAGTGATAGCCCTGTTGTGCAAGATCTTGCAAAAAGTCTTCTTCCACAGGACTTGTGTTTAGATGACTACATCAGAGAAGGAATGGGAATAAAATACTTACATTTTCCAGCTGGGAAAATTCAGGAAGAAGGATTAAGTAACCCACACAAGATGGTCAAAATTATTGAGACTGGACATGATATTAAATTATTGATTTATTAATTTAATTTACTTTTATTTCTTATTGAGGTCAATTTTACACTAAAACCTGATAAATTTTACTTACTAATAGAGGACCAGGGAAGACAAAGAAATGATCCCATCCCAACAGCCATGATAACTTTTTTGGTCCTTTGAGTCCATCTCTCATCTAAATCTTGGCAAACTAATGCGAATGACATCATAAAATATTCAGTAGAAAAATTTGAAAGGAAGACAAAAATTACTGTTGTGCTTCACTGAGGTCTGCGTGGCAAGAATCAAACTACTCTTCAGCTAAAAACCTTCCTGTTCTGAAAAAAAACGTGAAATGAAGCATCAGCTGTGTGAAGGGAATTTGCTGGCTAGCATAGACTCATAGAATGTTAGGGGTTGGAAGGAACTTCTACAGATCATATAGTCCAATCTCCCTTGCCAAAGCAGGATCACCAAGGGCAGGCAGATTCTTTATTTTTTGTTCTGTGCTGACAAATTGCCAGATTCTGATGCCTTTTTGATGTAACTAAAGAGCATCTTGAGCCATGCTTTATATTAGGATCTGCTAGATATGAATGGGAATAGTTGAGACTGTTCAGCCTGGAGAAGGCTCTGCAGAGACCACCTAGTGGCATTCCATTACCTGGAGGGGTCCTACAAGAAAGATGGGGAGGAAAGGACTTTTTTCAAGGGCTTGTAGTGATAGGACCAGAGGGAATTGAAGCTTGAGGAGCACAGATTTAGACCAGTGATTAGAAAGAAATTTGTTACAGTGAGGGTGGTGAGACACTGGAACAGGTTGCTTGGGGAGCTTGTTGATGCCTTCTGCCTGGAGGTGTTCAAGGCCAGACTGGATGAGACCTTAAGCAACCTAATCTAGTGGAAGGTGTCCCTGCCCATGGGACACAAAATGAGTAAAGAGCCCTCCAGAGGTGAGTGGATTATAGTGTAAAAACGATGCAGGAATTCTGTCAGACTAGTGAATATAATAGAAGGTCCATGTTTGATTTGTGGTCTGAATCCTGCATGCTATGTATCTTAGAAAACAAAGCCATTCTTTTGGCAACTACATTTTGAGACAGATCTGCCTTGTCAGCTTTTTTTCTGGCACTTGTGGTGTTGTCTGCCTAGTACGTTGGTGGTGTGTTTAGCTACATGCCAATACAAAAATGTTTTCTCAAACAGCTGGGCAGAGTTTGATATCAAAGGTGGTCGTTTATTTTAAGCCTTTGGATGATATCAGAGGTCAGAGAGAACTAGTTTTCAAGACTTGTTAATACATACAAAGTAAGAGTGAGATGATCTCAATGGCATCTAGCTCGTTCCTGCCTAGGGCAGGATCCCATTTCATCACTGCTTTGACTGTTGCCCAGGGTTGGGATTCCTCATCCAGTCAAGACTGAAGACTGTCAAGGTTGTGTGTTGTCATGTCTCCTGAAGCCTATTCAAATGTGGGAGAAGTGGGAGGCACTATGGGAGTGTCAGTTAGAGGAACAGATGCAGCTGGGGTTGGCTGTAAAGTGCTGGCATTAACCTGTCCCTTTAAAAAAAAAAAAAGACAATTTCACTTGTACACATGTGGAATACAGACTGTTTCAGTTCCTTAACTCCTGGTGAATCTGGAAGCAGGGATCAGTGAGGTCTGATCAGGGGAAACCTTCCCAATTCCCACTGTTATCCTCTTTATTGCAGGGACAAAACCCTTTTCTCTTCTGCAGTGCTCTTCCAATTGGAGTGTCCTATGGCTTACATGTGGATATCCTAGAATGGTTACAGTTGGAAAGTGCCTCTGAAAATGGTCACCAGAACAGTTAAGGTTGGAAGGGCGCCTCTGAAGATGTTCTAGTCCCAACCTCTGCTCAAGGCAGGCTCAAGTGAAGGCTGTCCAGTACCATTTTAGGCCAAGTTTTTACTATTTCCAGCAATGGGGACTCCACAATCTCTGCACAACCTGTTCCAGCAAGATAATTACTGGCAAGGAGTGTCTCAGAAATTCATATCAGCTGAGGGTGAGTTTAGATGAGTGCCAAATATTTGGGATGAAGACAAAACTTCATAAAAATTGTTGTCTCAGTAATTTTTTCCTTTCCCTTTTCCATGTTCTTTTGCTAAACTGAGCATATCTTCTTGTCAGAAAGCTGCTTCATCACTGCTAGCCAGGCTCCTGAAGAGGAGACTCCAGCTGGGGTGCGGTTGGCTCTTGAGAGGTATGGCATGAACCTGCCTCTGGAGCTTTTGCTTGGGGGACCAGAGAGAAGCTAGCAGAGCAGTGAGCCCTGTTGCCCATAGGGATGTAGGCTGAGCCATAGATGGAAGGGTGTTTTTGATCTGTTATGTAAAGTATCACAGCACCTGCAAGTATTTATCCAAGTCCTCTGTGACTGAAAGTCTTTGTGTACTGGGTGAGGATTCTCTAAAAATAGATCCATGACACATGGTGTGCAGAACATTAGGAGCTGCCTGTCACCAGCCCTCTCTGCCATTCTTTGGTCTTGGGGGACTCCGTGAAAGACCATATGGGCTGGATGACTGAGATGATGCAGAGTCCTGTCTGTCAGAACCTGGAATTTCCTTCCTGTGAGCTGATGTCTCAGACTTAATACTATTTCAGTATATCTATGTGCATCTCGTTTCCTTTATTTCAGTGAACCATAGTGTACATTGATGGTGCTTATCACCAGAGATAGATTACAGCTAAATGGGGCCCACATGCATCAAAAAATCAGGGTAAGGAAAGATAGGAATGAAAAAAATCCACCTCTGTGAGGCTATGTACTGCCAGTATACCCAGGTCCTTCATGCAGGCACATGGCACTCCTGCTAGGCTTGTCAGTAAAGAAAAAAAGGACTCATGTTCTTTGAGTGGAACAGCCCAATTTGCTTTATTCAGTGCCTGATCCCAATCTTTAAATGTAGAAATAATTGAGTTTGGTTGTGTGTGTGCGTATGCATAGAATCATAGAATTGTTTTGGTTGGATAAAATCTTTAAACCCATCAAGTCCAACTGTTAATGCTGGGTCACTGCTAAACTGTGGTTCTCACACCACATCTACATGGCTTTTAAATCTCTCCAGGAGCAGAGACGCCAGTACTGCCCTGGGCAGCCTTTTCCAGGGCTTGACAACCCTTTTGGAGAAGGAATTGTTCCTAATAATGGAACCATTGAGGTTGGAAAAGACCTTCAAGATCATTGAGTCCAACCATTCAACCTAACCCTGCGCTGGTGCAACTTGACCATGCATGTCTATACATGGTGTCCTTGGACTGGAGTACTTTTGTTTCTGTAGAATGCCTCCAGTTTTCTTCATGGAAAGTTAGCAGGGGACCTGATAACATTATGTGATGATTTAAAACATTTGCCAGCTGATTGTGGAACTGGTATGTGCTTTTGTTCTAGTTTTGCTGGGACAGAATCACAGAGTCTGCAGGCTATTAACAATTTGGTGTCAGCCAGGGCAACTGACTTGAGCTGGCTGCAAGTATATCTCAGACTATAAACATCATTTTGGTCTTGCTGAGAATGGGAAGCCTCCTGCTTGGGCTTCTGCTCTTCTTTGGGCTCCTCTTGGTTCTGTTCCTCTTCTACTTTTGAGCACTGCTTTCTCATTTATTGTGACCACTGTACATCATCTGGGCTGAGTATAACTTTTATGTACTTTATATTTGCATTGGTATTAGTTTTCTTGTTTCATTAAATCCATTTCCATTTCAGCCCATAGGTCTCCTCTCCTTTTCTCCAATCCCCCTTCTCTGCTGAGGATTGTGCGATAGAGCAATGCTAGATTTTAGCTCTGCATACAGGCTAAATGTAGACAGCTTTCAAGTGGGGTCATAGTTTCCTGAGAACCACTTTGATTGTGATAATGTTTTCCAATGTATCTTGTTGATCTTCTTGACATATCCAGCCTTGCTAAATAAGTGCCTTTATTTTATACTAGAGGCTGAATGAGGAGGACTGCAGAGGACTGAGAGTTATGTTCATGCAGTATTGTGATTTTTTTGGGAGTAGTGGTCATTTACTCGAGATAGCTATAAGGTGTGCTGGTAAATGAGACCACCTTATGCAGGATTGAAGGCTGGTATGATAGAACAAGAGCAAATAGTTTCAGGTTGTGCTAGGGGAGGTTTAGGTTGGATATTAGGAAAAATCTCTTCACTGAGAGTGGTCAGGCATTAGAACAGGCTGCCCAGGGAGGTGGTGAAGTCACCATCCCTGGAGGCGTTCAAGAAACATGTGGGCATGGCACTTCAGGACATGGTTTAATGGCCACGGTGGTCTTAGATTGATGGCTGGACTCTATCTTAGAGGTCTTTTCCAAACAAAACAATTCTATGATCTTTTCCTATTGTTTTGACAAATGCACATTTTCACCAAAGTTTATCCTTGCTGCTTATCCCAGGGACTCTCAAAACACTGGCAGAGCTTTGGTGTTACTGTGATGCCCATGAGGTTGTGATACATGGAAGTGAGTGGGTTTCTAGCTGTTGCTGTGTCATTCTGTCTGTGTACTGGTAGGAATGACAGATCTCTTCTAAAGATAAGCACATCTTGGTCTGGACCAGAATATGTGTTGTTTGAGACTCTGTCCTCTGCTGTGACCCATGAGGATCCAGATTCCTGCTGAATCACAAAATATTAGATGTTGGAATGGACCTCCAGAGATCAAGTGAAATCCCCCTGCCAGAGCAGAATCACATAGGGCAGGTCATAGAGGAACACATCCAAGTGGGTCTTGAAAGTCTCCAGAGAAGGAGATTCCACAACCTCTCTGGTCAGCCTGCTCCATGGCTCCAGCACCCTCACAGTAAAGAAGTATTTCCTCATATTGAGGTGGAGCTTCCTGTGCGTGTTTGTGCCCGTTGCCCTTTGTCCTAACACAGGACACCAGACTGGCCCGTTCTTGACACCCACTCTTCAGATATTTGTAAACATTATTAAGATAAAGGATAGTGGGAATCCATGTACAGGGGCATCGTAGGGCCCGTGAAAGCTCTTTCATGCTAGTTTTAGAAAATCAGCCCCCAGAGGGATTTTTGTTAATTTGCTTATGTATGGTTTTTTTTTTTCCTGTAAGGAGAAAAATATGGGTTTTATTTATACTTCCCCTTGCAGACAGGACACAGGCTCCCCTTAATTATAAAAGGATCATTTGCTTATTTTTGTTCTTTGATCTGTCTGCAGAGGCAAGGTTATGCGTGGCTGCAGTCTGGTTTGAGTTTTGCCCAGAGGCAAAAGCTAGGCTGCATTAACTGTGAAGTGTTTAGTTTCTATCCCGAAGCCGATAGCAGGTGGTTATCTTCTCAGTTAGTGAGTCAGACTCTTGGTTTTGCTACTTGATCAACAGCTGCTCTTAAAACAGATGCTGCGTTGTACCTTTTAGGTGTAGAGTAGGAATTTAAGGCTGTAGTTTTGAGTTATTTCCTCAGTATTTTCTAATATTCTTGTGCTTAGGAAAACTGGAGGAAAAGGCTGCCTTCCAGCATTCATCTGATCCAACCCCCCTGCTAAAGCAGGGTCACCTGCAGCAGGTCGTCCAGGGTCACAATGTCCAGGTGACTTTGGAGTCCCTTCCGGTGAAGGAGATTCCACAACTCTCTGGGCAGCTTGCTCCACGGCTTCAGCACCCTCAGAGCAAAGAAATTTTTCCTCCTGTTGAGATGGAACTTCCTGTGTTCCAGTTTGTGCTTGCCGGCCCTTGGCCTGTCACTGAGAAGATCTGGCCCCATCCCGTTGCGCTCACCCTTTACCACTTGCTGAGGGTCAGATCCCCTCGCACTCTGCTCTTCTCCAGGCTAAGCAGTCCCAGGTCACTCAGCCTTTTCTCTTCACAGATGCTCCAGTCTCCTCAGCATTTTCACAGCCTTTGCCTGACTTTCTGCAGTAGTTCTCTCTCTCTCTCTAGAACTGGACACAATACTCCAGGTGTGGCCTGACTAGGGCAGAGTAGAGGAGGAGGTTGTCCTCCTCTGCTGGCCCCACTCTTCTTAATGCACCTCAGGACACCATTGGCCTCCTTGGCCATGAGGGCACATTGGTGGCTCATGGAGAACTTCTTGTCCACCAGCACTCCCAGGTCTTTCTCTGGGGTCTGCTTTCTAGCAGGTCAGACCCTCACCTGTACTGGTTTAGGGAGTTATTCCTCCCCAAGTGCAGGACTCTACACTTGGCCCTTGTTGAATTTGTGACATGGAGGTTAAATGTTAAACTCTGGCAAATGCAAATACTTTGACTTCCTCCCCCCCCCCAGTTTTTCTTCTGTTTATTGATTTGAATCCATGAATTATTCACCAGCGAACTTCAGCCAGTCAACTTCAGCAAGTTTCCCTAGTCAGACTAATATGGATGCTGTGTAGTTAAACAGCCAAAAGCCATCTTGGGACAAGAGCTAGGAAGAAGTTAATTAGGAAGTGTGAGCTTTGGCCAACCAAGAAAAGCTGTGAGAAACTTTCTGTTACTATAGTCTAGGAGGCGAAAAGGAACATGAACCGTAAAGCTTTGCAGCGAGACTCTTCTTCTTCAGTCATCAGCAATTAGCAGTTCATGTGAGGGTGCAGGGGTATTATGCCACGTTTGCATAAAAAAAAGCCCCAACATGTTTAAGTGAGATTAAAATTTCATTGGAGAGGAGCCTCTGAGTTTTGATGTTTGCTGCAGAGAGAACAGGTGCTTAGCATTGACCTTGGCTGCACTGCCTCAGCTGTTTTCCCTGGTGCCTGCTGGAGTGTGGTCCTTGGCTGCTTCCTCCTGCTGCCTGCCAGAAGGAAAGTGACTTTTGGAGACAGTTCTGTCTCCAGCTGCAGCTCAGTGTGCGAAGATAAATAAGGGCTGCAGGAGTGACACAGCCTATGGAGAGGAGTGATGGAGGGCAGGCTGGTGTACTTGTTTTGTTTTCCCAGGGAGCCTGTTTTCAGGGCTGTCTTTGGTGGGAAACCCTGGGATCCAGAGATCTAGCTGCTGGTTTGCTGCTCTGTGGAGTTTCAGTGCTGGGGTGCATATTAATGCTATTAACTTCCCTTAAGGTTTATTGAGGATATTGCTCTTCTTAAATGGTGTCCCATTGTGTATTCTAACCAGAACTTGAGTTTGACATCATAGAATGTTTTAAATTGGAAGGACCATGAAAGGTCATCTAGTCCAGGCCCCACTGCAGTCAGCAGGGATATTTTCAGCTAGAGCAGGTTGCTCAGTGCCCCATACATCCTGACTTGGAACATTTCCATGAATGCGGCATCTGCCACCTCCCTGGGCAACCAGGTCTGACCTAGTCAACCCTCAGTGACAGTGACAAAACAATTTAAGTGAAAAGCACAGTAGCTAACTGTGCAAATCACTATATGAACAGCAAGAATTCTCACAATAAGAGACATACTGAAAGATGAGAAGTTGTTGTAGGAACTGTATGAGTAGGGCAAAGGCTTAGGGGTTCATTTTGGGAAATGGCAAAAGTGATGCTATTTCTAGTTTCCATAAACTGAGAGCTTAAGAGAGATTTAAGAGAGATTCTGGTGTTTTCAGGACCAGATAGCCTGCATCTTATTTTTCCTTAGAATCATAGAATAGTTTTGGTTGGAAAAGATCTTTGAGATCACTGAGTTCCAACCATTCTCTAATTCTACCAAGGCTGGTGCTAAACCTTCTTGGACATTTGAGCACACTTCTGGCTCATATTCATCAGACTGTCAATCAAATTCTTGTGTGTCCAGTTGTTCTTTTATGGGTGGATCCTTCTGGATCAAGCTGGTGGGTTTGGGGTCATTGTGGTTAGAGGTACAATTTGGAAATCTAAAGCTGCTGCCGGATTCTGTGTGGCCAGCAGATGTGGGAAGAAGGTTGCTATTAACTTGGGTGCATTGCTTTTTATTGTCTGTTAGTTTATGTACAGAGTTTCTAGTGACAATTCTACTAGAGTCAATGCTTGGAACCTCATAGCTTCTGTAGTTTGGCTTGGTTCTGTCTTCTTCAGTGCTCTCAAGATGGAGATGGGGTTTTAGTAGAGGTGAATTCATTCTCTTTTGCTGTATGGGCCAGCTTGTGGCAAGGTTAGGCCTGGGCAGTTTCAGGCTGCTACATACTGAGATAAGAGCAGATTATTTGAGTTTTGGAGATTTAGAAAGAGACCTGTTGTGTGTTCTTCTCTGCTGCTGGTGTGTGCTTGTGTCTGGTTTAGGGATAAAGATGGAGAATGCAAAGGTTCCAGACTCCAAAATGTTCTGTAGAGGTCACAACATTAGAGGCCAAGGGTTGATGTGGACTCAGATCTGATATTCTCTTCATAAAGCAGAAGACTTGACGTTTCCTGGGGCCTGAAATGAAATGGAGAGTCCTGGTAACTGTTGGGAAGAGGCACCAGCATAACCAGTCCATGGAACCAAGCAAGGAACAACAGTGTAGTAGAGCAGCACTCTGCTCATTTTTCCATCTTATGCTGTCACATAAATCAGAATCAGTTTCTGGATACTGCCAGTGTTTGTTCCAGATGATACATCCTTCTTCAGTAGGAAGTTCTGGATGGGGTTTCCATTTAGCTGTCCCTGAGATGACTGGCTTCAGGCTTCTGGAGGAGCCTACCCAGACTTCTGAATAGGCTAGCAGAGAATAATAATTGCTTTTGGCTCTTGTGCCTCTTCAAATATTTTCTTCCTCTGACTCTGGCTGCCGGAGACTTTGGTTGCACTCTTTTTCAAAACACTAATCCGAAATAAGTTCAGTGTGTGTGTTTGGTATATGAAAATGTCACTGCTGCTAAATACCTTCTCTTAATTTATGATTTTTAAAGGCGGTGTGGTGTTTTGCTTTACTTTAAAGTAGGATTAAAAAGCAAATTGTCATTGTTAGATCATGGAGTGGGCTTGTGATACACATTTTATCACACCTACCACACACTCACTTTCCCGCTCCCAGCTTATTCTCACACAAACAAGTTGTTTCTTCCACAAATAGTCTTGTCAATGAGTTGTTATTTCAGACCAATGAGCTCATAGCTGTCTGCTGGCAGAACTCTGCTCTGACTTCACACAAGTGAAGGCTGTTGCCAGGATTTTTTGCCTAATACCTGAGCCTTGAAGGAAGCTCTGTTTTGCAGAACAAAAATCAAGCTGCAATCAGTGATATTTCCAGTGCCTTTGACTGCAAACATCACTTCTTTCTGGACCAGCCTGTCTTTATATATGTGATATGTCCATTTCAGGAGTTCAGAGCTAGACTGGGGCTAAGGAAAGCAGTAATTTCTGTTCTGCACTTGGCAAGCTGGAAAGGCAGTGCAGTGGTGTTGGTTGATTCTACTACCTGTGGAGAACATTGATCACTTTCAGGTCTCTGTTGTACAAATTAATAATTGGTTATGAATTACAAATATTAATTTATGTATGAATGCTGGTTTTATTCTTAATACTCAAAAATCTGGGAAAATTCCCTGAGATGCTTTGTCAAGCAACACCCCCAACACCCTTTCTCTGCTGGGCAGTTTGCTCTATTGTCTGCTGCAAAGTGCATCACTTGTTGTTGCACTCAGAACGCAGATTGTCTACCCACTGCAAAGAGCACACAGATCTAATTCACAAGCCATAGCAAGCGTAAAATCAAAGGTGAGACTTGCTGAGGAGAAACATGGTTCAAGTGTTCCACATTTATTTTTAACTCTTCATCAGAGCGACATCTCCATGGTAAAGTAGCAGCATCTAGCAGCAGTAATCACCTGCCTGACCAATCTGACCACGTTCTATTGCTGCTGCAAAATTTGTGGCCAAACTGATTACTACACCTAGACTTTTGGGACAGCCCACAAGCAAAAGCATCTGGTTATAACAGTTTGGGCACATAGCAGGCTTAAAACTCCAGCCTTTTCTGGTCTGGAGGATTTATTTCTTCCAGATCTACTGAACTCAATAAAAAACATTCTTCTTCCAGGTCTCTTGAGCGAGCAGTGCAGTGGAGCTACACAGCTGTGCTGGCAATGGCTTAGAAGTTAAGTATACATTTGGAGGAAACCTAATAAGGAGCCAAAGAAACTGGGATTTCAGCTTGTTAGATCATAGAATCATAGAATGATAAGGTTGGAAGTGACCTCAAAGATCATCTAGTTCCAACCCCCTGCCATAGGCAGGGACACCTCCCACTAGTACAGGTCACTCATCCAGCCTGGCCTTGAACACCTTGAGGGAGGGAGCATCCACATCCTCCCTGGGCAACCTGTTCCAGTGTCTCACCACCCTCACTGTAAAGAACTTCCTCCTAACATCCAGTTTAAATCTCCCCTCTGCCAGTTTAAACCCATACCCTTGAATCAGGTTGTATGATGATCAGATTATAGCTGGACTTGATGATCCTGCAGTTGGACTCAATCTTATGGTTGGACTTGATGATCTTGGAGGTCTTTTCCAACCTTGATGATTCTGTGAGTCTCTGAATAGCTTAGCTTAATGAAACAGTTTAAACTAAAAGTCCTACCCAGCTATTAGAGGGCAGAAATAGTTAATATTGAAATGATGTGTAAGGTGTCTGCTGCCTGTCCTGGCTGGTGAGGTCTGGAGCCCAAGGACTGAGTTGCTACCTGTAAACACCCTTAGTGGCTGTGCTTGTGCAGAAATCCTGTCTGCTCTGCCAGTTCTCCCAGGCAGTGACTGAGGAACTGCCAGATTTTTAAGAAAGAAGAGAATGGTTTCTCAGGTGGGACAGATCAGGTCTTTTGGTTTGCCTGAGGAAATCAACTGATTACCTTTTATCTCCTCTAATTAAGAAACCCCTCTAGTGGCAAGTTACTTTTATGACAGGTTGGCTGGTGGGTTGCAGCTTTTGCATGCATTTTGAATGAAACTTGATGGATCAGTTGAAAAAAATCAGAAAATCGCCCTGAGACAGTTTTGGGAGAAATAATAATAAAAAAAAAAGGGGGTGGGTTGGTTTGTTTGTTTGTTTGTTTGTTTTTTTCTGAGTGGCAAGCAAGATATACTAAAATCTTTGAATTCTTTATGGGGCTATTAAGTGGTGCTTTGGCTATGGCAAGTAGTAGGTCAGATTAAATGATCTGTGCCAACAACATGCGTTTGAAGCCCGGAAGGCTTCAAAAGTATCCTGGGCTGCATCAAAAGCAGTGTGACCAGCAGGATGAGGGAGATGATTCTGCCCCTCTGCTCTGCTGAGACCCCACCTGCAGCAGTGTGCCCGGTTTTGGCGCCCCCAGCACAACGTCAAAATGCTGGAGTGGGTCCAGAGGAGATGATGAAGATGATTAGAGGCCTGGAGAACCTTCCCTATGGGGGCAGGCTGAGAGAGTTTGGGATATTCATTCTGGAGAAGAGAAGGCTCCAGGGAGACCTTAGAGCAGCCTTCCAGTACCTGAAGCTCCTTATAAGGGCTCATAATGGTGGCACAAGAGGGAATAGATTGAAGCTTGAGGAGGGCAGGTTTAGACTGGATATTAGGAAGAAATTCTTTATAGTGAGTTTGGTGAGACACTGGAACAGGTTGCACAGGGAGGTTGTGGATACTTCCTGGAGGTGTTCAAGGCCAGGATGGATGAGGCCTTGAGCAGCCCGGTCTAGCAAGAAGTGTCCCTGTCCACGGCAGGAGGGGTTGGAACTAGATGATCTTTAAGGTCCCTTCCAGCCCAAACCAATCTATGAATGTGTTGGACATGTTTGAACATAACTGCTGAAGTTTTAAGTTTTTTAGAAGTTAAGTTATGCAAGTTTCAGGTTGTCCCATTATACGTCACATTTCTACGTGCAATCCAAAGTCTCAGAAGACAGCCCAGGTCTAAAACCCTGCAGTTTTTATATGAAGCACATAGATACTTTGTAACATGGAAAGTAGTTGTTGCACGATACTTGCTGTTCCCTGTTGTAGTACTGGGGTCATGGTTAGGAAGGTGTTAATCACTGACAGACCTACAGGTTTCTTGCAACCTCAGCTGACAGACTGTGGCCTCACTGAAGCTGGACTGTTGATTTCTTCTCAGCTCTTTTCATCCCTATCACAGCAATGCCTTTTGATGGGTTTATCAGGTATGCTGAGAGTTCAGTTTTACAGCCTTTGAAATTCCCTGAAAGCCCCCAGGGTGTTCAAATGTCCAGGCATGGGAATGCTGCTGGACGTGTGTTGGGATGTGTGCAAGGACTGTGTGGGTCAGAGCATGTCCCTGGTGGGACAGGCAAGAATAATGCCTGCAGCTGTGTGTGGGAGTCTCTCCACCGAGATTAGAAAGCTCTTCATCTTGTGCACTTCATCCACAGGCAGTGGATATATCTAAGCTGTGAAGCTTTCCCATTGGAAATTGTTGGATGAAAAGCTGGACGTGAGCCAGCACCGTGAGCTCACAGCCCAGGGAGGGGATTCTGATGCTCTGCTGAGACCCCACCTGCAGTGCTGGGGCCACCTCTGGAGTCCTCAGCACAGCAGAGGCATGGACCTGTTGGAGCAAGGCCAGAGGTGGCCGCAGTGATGAGAGGGCTGAAAGCTCTCTGCTGTGAGGCCAGGCTGAGAGAGCTGGGGTTGTTCAGCCAGGAGAAGAGAAGGCTCCAAGGGGGCCTTTCAATTCTTAAAGGGGATAATCAGAAAACTGGGGACAGACTTTTTATCAGGCCTGTTGTGACAGGACAAGTGGTGATGGTTTGAAACTAAAAGATAAAAACTTGTATGTGATATATTGAAGATGTTTTTGACAGTGAGGGTGGTGAGACACTGGCCCAAGTTGCCCAGAGAGATGATAGATGCCTCGTCCCTGGAACCATTTCACATGAGGTTATTTGTGGCTCTGAGCAATCTGCTGTAATTGCAGATGTCCTTGCTCACTGCAGGAGGGCTGGACTAGATGACCTTTAAAGGTCCTGTGCAACCCAAAACGCTCTATGATTCTATGAAATGGAGTTGTAAGGAATCAGACTTTGCAAAAAATAAAGGCATCCATGTATTTCATGGGCTTTCCAGTTTCCCGGTCAATTTGCTAAGAAGTGCCCATTTCCTCTCTTTAATTACATCCAAGCAATGAAGGGGAAAAAATTAACTACCCACAAACTGTGCCTTTGTGGTCAGGATTAAACCTTAAGCAGTTAAACGAAGTTGTGCACTTGCTTTCTTCTCCACGTGCAGCCTTTGGTTGCTGGCTCACTGAAATGGGCACCTCTCTAGTGATGCTTCCTGAAACCTGCACAAAGAGGACAGACCAGCAGAAATGAGAACTACCATGTTGTGTGGCATAATGAAAGCAATCCCATGGATGTTTAGATCTCACTCCATTTCCATGATCCATTTTCCATGGCTGAAGATGAGACATACTCAACATTACTTTTGGGAGGCTGCAGAGCTATGAGTTTACAAGATCGATGTTGAGGACTCACTGTGCTGTTTTTCTCTTTTGTAGTTAGGTCAGCCATCAGCATGTTTTCCATCAGTTTGAGTCCACAGTTGATCTTTTCCAAGAGAAAATGAGCTCTGACTCTGGCATCCATGGTATGTCACATGTGTTCACCAAGCAGTAGCCATGTGTCCTGCACGTGTGTGCCTGTGCCTCCCTTCATAGGAGAAGTTGTGTGGATTTCTCTATCCATGAGTGAAACTCAAGATCACCAATGGGAGAGGTTCAGACACAGAAATTTTAGCTTAGCCTGAAATATTTGGAATTTAACAGCTTAGCTTGAAGTATTTGGAATTTTAAAAGCAGCAGTTTTTTTCTTACAGCTCTTTTAAGCCATGAGGCTGGTCATGGTGTAGTGTTAGCTCAGAGGACTGTATTATTCTGTACTGCTAGCTTTAGGAGATGACAGAAAAACACTTTTACTTTTTTTTTTTTCCCCTACATGTGCTGAGTTAGGCAGGAAAGCCAAAGGTTTAGGTGTCTGATTTGACCCTTCAAAGTACAAAAAAGATGAAAGGCAATTAATAAACTAACTCAGAGTCACAGCCCTCTGTTATCTGCACCCTTCTCCCTGAGCGGCTGGAGCTGGGCAGGGAGCACCAGGTCAACAAAGGAGGCAGCCTCTTGAGTAAAGAGCTTGGCAGATTTGGGCCTAATTTTGAGACACTAAAACAGTGTTAAGACACATTTAGCACCGTAGAGACTGGAGGCTGGGTAGAGTTCATCCACTTGTTTCTTTTAAGTGTGTATAAATTATTTCCAATCCTGGAGATGTCTTTGGGTTTTGTTGCTTTTGTGGGTTTTGATGCTTTGTTGGGTTTTCATTTGTTTGGTTTGTTGCTTTTAATCCAGTATGGAATCATGGAATGGTTTATGTTGCAGGGGACCTCCAAAGGTCATCTAATCCAACCCCTCTGTGCACTCAGCAGGGACATCCTCCACTAGATCAGATTGCTCAGACCCTTGTCAAGCCTCACCTTGAAGATCTCCAGGGATGGGACCTCAACTATCTCCCTGGCATCCAATCTAAATCTGCTCTTCTCTAATTTCTACCCACTGCCCCCTCCACCTGTCTCTGCAGGCCTTTGATCACAGTTCCACTGCAGCCTTGTACATCTTCCTGGAGCCTTCTTTCTCCATGCTTAACATGCCCAGCTCCCCCAGCCTGTCTTTGTAGCAGAGGTGTTACAGCCCCCTGATTATCTTCTCAGCCGTCTTCTGGACCTGTTCCATCAGGTCCATGTCCTTCCTATGTTGAGGGCTCCAACCAGGGAGGTTGAGATCTTTGCTGTGGATTTCAGAGGCCTTAAGGTATGCTCTCTAGCTAGTCTGTGGCTGAGTGCACTTAGCCTTTCAGAGCCAGAACACTGGTAGAAATTCAGAGAACTTTAATTGATAAGTTGACCATTTCATGGCAGTGAAGTGTTTGTGGTTTTGTTTTTTTTATTTTCCCCTCTGTCTGGGGGGCTCAGAACAAGACAGACACTGAGGTGTTGGAGCAGGTCTAGAGAAGGGCAATGAAGCTGGTGAAGGGTCTGGAGAACAGGTCTGGTAAGGAGCAGCTGAGGGAAGTGAGGTTGTTTAGCCTGGAGGGAAAAAAGGCTGAGGGGAGACCTCACTCTTCACAAGCACTTGAAAGGAGGTTGGAGCCATGTGGGGTTTGGTCTCTTCTCTAAAGTAACAAGTGATAGGTTGAAAGGAAACCAGAGGAGATTTAGCTTAGGTATTAAAAGAAACTTCTTCACTGAAAAGGTTCTTAAACACTGGAAGAGGCTGCCCTGGGACATGGCTGAATTCCATCCCTGGGGGTATTTAAGAGTGGTGCTGAGCAACATGATTTAGCACCAGTCTTGGCAGAGTTGGAAAAGACCTTTAAGATCATCAAGTCCAACCATTTTCTAACTGAAACATTTCTATGATTCTATTCAAAACCCTCTCAGTCTTTAAGAAACAACCTTTTCAATTGTTTCTTCATCTGAAATGTGATGGCCAAAATTACGGAAAACATCCAGGAAAACTCTCTAATTCATATGTAAAGATCGAATGTGTGTGTGTGTGTGTTGTTTTTTCTGCTTGACCACAGTGGCTATTTTTCTAATTTCTTACTTAGTTATTTATAAAACTTCTTCAGCCATTTGCTAGCAAATATGACATAATCCATTTATTTTGAAACTCTCTGACACTCCATGCAATTCAGAGAACTTCCATTTTTCCAGTGTAGCTGGCTGCTTGAGAAAGGTTAGGCCAGAATTATGAAGTTTCAATTTCCATGCTGGCTTCAGCAAAGCCTAACTCTAAAATAACTTGCTGATGACTGTTAGCTTTAGCTTGATGTCATTGAAAGCACAATTTGGCATAAACACCTCCATGCTAAATGAAACCTCTACCAGCAAGAGGATAATTGACCTCACTTTGTTTATTTGCTGTGCACTTGCACAAGAGGTCAAGAGAAGTGAACAATCTGATGTCATTAGATTCTGCTTCATATGATTTAGTTCCTCTTGCAGTTCCACAGGATTATGTATTGGTTGGGCTATTAAACTGGTAAGGGGGTTAGAACCAGCCCTTCCCTCCCAGAATAAGTATCTCCAGCATTAACACTTAGATATTGCTCTTTTATTGACAGTTCCTTGATTCCAGAATGCAGGAAGGTAAACGATGAGGGGTAATGGCTTCAAACTGGAAAAAGATCAATTTACAGTAGATGTTATTGGAAGAAATTCTTCACTGTGAGGGTGGTGAGGTACTGCAACAGGTTGCCCAGAGAAGTTGGGCGGGCTCCAAGCCTGGAAGTGTTGCAAACCAGGTTGGATGGGGCCTTGAGCAACCTGGTCCACTAGGAAATGCCCCTGCCCATGGCAGTGGGTTTGGAACTAGATGATCTTTAAGGTCTCTTCCAACCCAAACCATGCTGTGATTGTGACTTGCATGTATCTGGCTGTGTTTTTTCAAAGGCACTGTCTGAAGCTCTGATAGTCTCTGAAAAGGCAAAAATCCTTTATTCTTGGCCCTGTGAATAACCAGGGTGCTTCAGCCTTTGGCTATGCCACTTTGCGGACTGTGACTGGAACAAACTGCACCCCAGTCATAGCCCTGGCTGGCCCTGTGACCCCACCTGCGCACAGATGGGTGGTGGTCAAGACCAAGTTTACTGCAGCTGGTGAAGAGGAGGGTCTGCTAACTATTTGGAAGATGAATCAATGTTTGATTTATTTGTTTATTTATTTATAAATTCCCTGTGTTACCTTTTCTATGTGGCTTTTATAATGTCAATTCAAATTGTACATGCTTTGCCTCAAAGTTAGATTGTCCTGTCCTGCACCCACCATATCCTTTCATTTCCTTACCATATGGCAAGCAGCAGTATCTCTGGATATATATTTTGTGATCATTATTAGCTGAGTGTTCAGCTTCCTTCATGTGGCTTCTATCAGCAGCAGCTCTTGTAAACACCTTGGATGCCTTTGGAAGAATCTGGACATAGGTTTAGGTGGATTTTGTGTCTCAGTCTTTCCAGGAGCATCTGGTACACAGCTAGTTTTTGCTGCTGTGGTTTGAAGTTTCTTTGCTTGTTTTTGATACTGCAGGTCAGGTTGTGAAGTGTTTTAAAAAGCAGAAATCCCTTGCCTTTGTTGGAGAGAGATGTGAGCCCTGTAACTTCTTGGGCTGTGATGCTTCCCACCAGCACCTGAGCGGCTAAGAATGTGCCTTAGCACATGACAGTGTTAGATGGGATAAATAATGCAAAATCCGTATCAACTGTGGTGTGACCTGCCTGTGAAATGGTCTCCAAAGTTCTTGTCCTATCTGTGGAGCTGTGCTGTCTCCAAGATTCATCTGGAGCTATGAGCTCTTAGTCCAGATCTTCTCCTGGTTTCTACCGGCATGTTCTTGTTTATGCTCTTGGTGTACAGGCTGGCTTAGGGGTGCCCAGCAGTGCTGGGACACGTTATGAGGAGGCAGCCTGGCTAGGTACAGCCTGGTGATGAAGAGATTGGTCCTTTTCCTTCCCTCACCTGTGGTGTAGACAAAGTCTATAGCCAGAAGATGTCAATTAAAGAAGTGAGGGTAACATTTTCCTTGCCTGAAGACTTGAGGCTGATCCTTCTTAAAGGTCATGTTTCCAGAAACACACAAGTTAGCTGCCCCTTAGGACATCTCTTGTGGTCAGCCTTGTGATCTGTGGCAGAGGAGGTGCTCTGGCAGCAGGAGGAAGGCCAGCTTTGCTTGTCATCTAAGCCAGTGCCTGCATCCCTTGTGAAGTCCAAGACAAAAACCATGGCAACTCTCCTGTTTGTGAGGAATCTGTTAGAGGTCCCTGGCTGGCTTTTACTTGTACTTCCTGGCTATGTTTTAAAACTAGGTTCTGTGTTAACACTTTCCAGCCCAAAGCATACTGACTTACTAGTACAGAAGCAATCAAGGAATCTGCTTCTGTTTCTAGTCCCCTGTGTCTCTACTAAATGATATAAGCACTTACTTAGGCTTGCCTGAGTTTGCCTGTAGGCATCCAGTAATTCACAGCCCTCCGAGTAAAGCAGGGTTGTTTATTATGTGCCTATGCCAGCCTTGGTTACCTTGCAGTGTATGAATAAAGTTATTGTTAGTGCCAAAAGTTCTGTGAGTCTCTAGGTGTAGAGATGGTTGCTTCTGCTGCCTGCCAAGACTGTACTGGGCATCATATAGTAAAGTTTTAGATGGGAGCATTGACTGAGGGCATCACTGCTGATCCTTTGGCACAAGTGAAACCATCTGTCAACAGTATCCTGGCTGCATCAAACGAAGCATGGCCAGCAGGTCAAGGGAGGTGATTTTGCCCCTCTACTCTGCTCTTGTGAGACCCCACCTGGAGTACCGCGTCCAGCTCTGGAGCCCCCAGGACAAGAAGGATGTGGATCTGTTGGAGAGGGTCCAGAGGAGGGCCACAAAGATGATCAGAGGGCTGGAGGACCTCCTATATGGGGACAGGCTGAGGGAGTTAGACCTCTTCCAGCCTGGAGAAGAGAAGGCTCTGGGAAGACTTCAGAGCAGCCTTCCAGTACTTGAAATGGGCTACTGGAAAGGTAAGAAGGGACTTTTTATAAGTGCTTGTGGTGATAGGACAAGGGCAATGGTTTTAAACTAGATGATAGATTTAGATTGGACATTAGGAGGAAACTCTTTACTATGAGGATGGTTAGACAGTGGAATGGGTTGCCCAGAGAAGATGTGAGTGCCTCATCCCTGTGAGCGGTTTAAGATTCAGGTTGGATGAGGCCTTGAGAAACTTGGTCTAGCAGCAGGTGTCCCTGCCCATAGCAGGGGGGTTGGAACTAGATGATATTTAAGGTTCCTTCCAACAGAGGCCATTCTATGAGAGGGGAGTGGTATTCTGTCAGCTGAGCAGAAACCCAACACATTTTTCTGGTGGGTTTGCAGATGCCTGCATAGCAAACTTTGACTTGTGTGCAATGGGGTTGAGTTTCCTTTCTCAAACAAACTGGGAATAATCCACAGATGCCTGCGGATCACCATTTTGACACTGCTTTTCTGGAGCCTTCCTGGAGTTGAAATCTTATGGAAAAGTCCCACTAACTTTGGCTGTTTCTAAGTCTGATACCTGGTACAATACAACCACCTACCTAAGACTGATCCACTCTAGGAATTGGGAAGGAATTGCCCTTCCTGAGTGTTGATTTGTCTTTGTGTTCTGTATTATCCACTCCTGGTGGTACACTGCAGATCGTCAGGGCAGAAATAGGTTGGCACACGCAAGCAATGAGGAAAAGCTTAATGAAATTGTTGTAACTGCTTTTGTTTGTGCAAGGCAGTCTTGGAGCTCCATCTCAGAGTTCAAACCTTTAAACTTGGCAAAGTTCTGTGGGCAAGAGCATGGCAAAGAAAGAGCTATGCACTTGACAACAATACCCTGCACTTTGACAGCAGCGCTGGACTTTCTCCACGTGTCTCTAATAATCTATTCATCTGGTACATGCTCCTGCCACAGCCCTCTCTGTGCCTAGACAGTGAGTCCTTTCATGAAGGAGAAGTGCAGAGTCATATTTCTGTGTGCAAATTGGCCAGGGGATTTATTTGTAGTGTGAGCTCAGCCAAGCTAATTTCTCTGAACGGCTATGCCACAACTCAGCCTCACCGAGCTGAGACTGGGGAGGTGTAAGTCAGTACCAGTGTGTACACTGCCAGCAGACACAGGAGCCGAGGGTTGTCCCTCCTCTATTGGAGGACAGGTTATGCAGGAAGGCAAGAGTTCTTCAGCCAAATGCCTTGTCCTTCATTTTGTTTTGGTGTCTTTCATGATTGGACACCATTCATAGGATGGTGCAAAAGAAATAAAATACTTTGCACCAGGCTCATCTTCCTGCATGCCCAAGGAGTTTTAAGAAGCTCCAGCCCTCTGGAAGTTGACAGAATACTTCTCACTGAAATAGGCACCCCAGGGAGGTGGTTGAATCACCATCCCTGGAAGTGTTCAAAAGATGTGGAGATGTGATGCTGAGGACATGGTTTAGCACCAGACTTGGCAAAGCGATAAAATGGTTGAACTTGATGATCTTAAAGGTCTTTTCCAACCAAAAAAATTCTGTGATTCTCATAGTTGCTGTTATTGGCACTGGGACGCTTTTTGGTGAGACTGCTGCACTTGAGCGGTCCTGGACATGGGATGGTGGCTGAGCCCAGACTTACTTCCTGCCTGTAGCTTGTTGCTTCTGTGTGTACCTGCAAGCCTTGGATGCTTCTGACCTGGTGTGGGTGTTGATCAAAGGATCCTTCTCAGGAAATGGACACTAGGGTTGCAGAAGAGCGCAAAGTTCTCCAGTAAGCCGTGCAGGTTTAGTACAGAGCACTGTAACACAACTACTGTCCAAAAGCCTACAGAGATGGATTTTTCCAAGCTGTCACTAAGTGAGTATGTACCAGAATCCTCCAAAGTTCTCCAGACCTGCTGAACTGGAAGATATGTCCTTGCATTTGTGCCATGTTTTCAGAAATCACAGCATATAGACAAAATGTTTTACTGTTGAGGTTTTCTGTGTGATGGCTCTGTGCACCTGAGTATGCAGGCATGTAGCAGCTTGTTGGAGACTAGGTCTGGAGGGGTTGCTGCTGTTCTCCTGTTGATAACCTTAAAGCAGCAGCAAAGGAATTCCTGGTCCACTGGAGAGGTGTAGGGTCCGGATGGAAATCAGCCCTAAGTGCAGAGCTGGAACACACCTCAACATGAGGAGAAATCTCTTTATGGTGAGGGTGACAGAGCACTGGAGCAGGCTGCCCAGAGAGGTTGGGGAGTCTCCTTCTCTGGAGACTTTCAAAACCCACCTACAGCCTGCCCTAAGTGATCTGGCTTTGGCAGGGTGATTGGATTAGATCTCTGGAGGTCTTTTTCAACCCCTAACATCCTGTCATTTGCTGTAGGACAACCCCAGTTTGTTTAAAAAAAAACAAACAAAAAACGATCAACCAAAAAAGCCTCCAAACAAATGAAAGCCCAAATAAACAAAAAACAAACAAAACCCCCCCAAAACAATAAAACCAACCAAATTAAAAATAACACCAGAAAACCAACTAGGCTAGAGGGTGACTAAGTGATGGGAGATATGTCCTTGCAGTTCAGGGACATCATGGACTCTTACCATCATCACGTTGGCCTGATGGCTTTTTCTTTCATTCTTGCTGGGATGTGTTCCTTGCCCCTCGACTATCAATATGAAGCCTGCACGTTGCTCACAAAGTCTGTGGGACGCTGAGAGCGCTTGGCACAGCACAGCTTGTCTTTGTCTACCCCTGCTTCATGTGCTAGTGGGAGTCCCAGGGGTTTAGAATCAGAGAATCATTTCAGTTGGAAAAGACCTTTAAGATCATCCAGTCCAACCAGCACCACATCTCTGCATGTTTTACACACCTCCAGGGATGGGGTTTCTACCACCTCCCTGGGCAGCAAGTTCCAGTGTTTGAGAACTCTTTCTGTTAAGAATTTTCTTCTAATATCCAATCCAAACCTCGCCTGGTGCAACTTGAGGCCATTTCTTCTTGTCCTATCACACATTACTAGGAGAAAGAGACGGTGTTCCACCTGGCTCCAGTCCCCTTTCGGGGCACTGTAGAGAGCCAGAAGGTCACCCTTCAGCCTCCTTTTCTCAGACTAAACAACCACAGTTCCCTCAGCTGCTCCTCAGAAGACTTTATGATCTAAGCCAGTCACCAACTTTGTTGCCTTCATCTGGTCCCACTGCAGCACCTCAGTGTCTTTCTTCCAGTAAGGGGGCCCAAAATTTAATCTGGTATTCAAGGTGCAGCCTCAGCAGTGCTAAGTACCAGGGGACAATCACTGCCCTGGTCCTGCTGGTCAGGCTATTGCTGATCCAGGCCAGGATGGTGCTGGCCTTCTTGGCCACCTGGGTACACATTGCTTCATATTCACCTGGCTGTTAGCCAACACCTGCAGGTCCTTTTCCACCAGACATTTTTGCAGCCACTATTCCCCAGGCTTGGAGCATTAACAGGGTGGTCGTGACCAAGTGCAGGACCTGGTACTTAGCCTTGTTGGGCTGAGGTTCATGGGACAAGGTGTGTTGATCCAGCCTTGTGCTATCCCTCTGTAGAACCTTCCTGCCTTCGGGTAGATAGACACACTCACCCAACTTGGTGGGTGCAAACTTGCTAAGTCTCCTTCCTGGAGGTGAGGCAGACTGAAGGAGCCTTGCACTCCTTCTGCAAGTTTTGTATAGCAACTAAGAACTTTTCAAATGTATCTGTTTTGGAGGACCCTTGCTTATGTGTTATGGGCCCATATTCAGTGTACCCATTGAAAAATCACTGGTGCTGAGTTCCTAATTTGATCAGATTCTGCCCTTTAAAACCTATTCATTTTTTTTCTGTTACCAGAGCCAAGGCCTTCCTGGTGCCTTACACACTTCCATTAATGAAAACAGCTGCATTAGCTGGTGTCCCAGTTAGCACTGGTGGGAGCAAGCCATCCCTTCAGGAATTACAGAACTCTTGCAATTAATTCGTTTGAGAAAACTGATTTCAGAAGCCAGTCACAGCCCTGGTCCTGTGTGTGTGACGTTTCCTGGGCCTCCGTTATGGGAATGTTTCCTAGCAGCCAAGTCTGCATCTGGCCTTGAGAGTATTCCCAAGCAGATTTTTTTTTTTCCTTTCAAAGATTTGTCTACAGTGGAGTAACCACAGAGAGAATGAAACCAAGATGAAGAGAGGAGTTGGGATTGAAGCAGCAGGAGCCTTCTTTGTGCTGCAAGAGAATTCCCATTGCATGGATGCCAGAGAAGCTGATAAACATGCATTTTTGTTGCAACCCTAGCCTGATGGCTTTTCTGGGGAGGTGCTAATTCCTCCGTTGTGTCTGTGTCCACTGGGCTTAAGTCATGGCATTATGCTATCAGAGACAACCTCAGGATGTTGGAGAGTGAGACAAGAAAGAGATTTCTGGAGGTACCATGGAAAGAGCAAAGGTTGTGGTGTGTGTGAATGTATCTACACACTTCTATACATCTGTGAATCATTCTCTCACTTGGGCTTGGAAGATCATTGAAGGCTGTAAAATCAGTGCTGCTGCCAGCAAAATCCATTATGCACCAGTTGATGAAGGACACAAGGAAAGAGTTAGAGAAGAAACATATTTGTTGCATTCCTGTAGTGTGAGGTCCTGTTCTTGTACAGCTGCCCAGCCTGGAGTGTTGCTGCTCCTGTTACTCACTCCATGCTCCCACACAACTCCTGGCCACTGATCTGGGCTCAGACCACCTCTAACTGGGACCAGGTTAAAATAATGAGGGAAAAAAAAAAAAAACCAAACCCAAAAAGCAAAAGAAGGTATTCCAAAAGTCTGTCCTTAATTAAGGAAAACCCAAGAGCAAACACCAAGTCCCTATGAAGCCAAAAGGCATTACACATACACTAAGATTTTTAGCAACATGTTTAAACATTTAAACAGTTCTTTAAAATTGGGTCTGAATGTCCAGGCTTAATTAAGCTCACATCATTAATAGTGCTAAAATGAATGGTGACAAGGAAAGGTTTGAGTCTGTTTGTAGCCTCTGGACTGCAATGTTCTGTGCTAGCTTAGTGGTGTCTCAGTGAGGTATGATCCCATTGATATCTCTGAGGATTGAGGTGTCAGGTTTTGGATTAATAGATATAAGGTGAGGCTTGGAAGTTCAGGAAGCAACAGAAATGCCTAATTAAAAGGAGTAGGGGGGATTTAGATGGGATATTAGAAAGAAATTCTTCACAGTGGTGAGACACTTGAACAGGTTGCCCAGGGAGATTGTGGATGACACCTCGGGGGTGTTCAAGGCCAGATTGGATGGGGTTTTGAGCAGCCTGGTCTAGTGGAAGGTGTCCCCGCCCATGGCAGGGGGTTGGCACTGTTGATCTTTAATGTCTCTTCCAACTCAAACCATTCTATGAATCTATGCAACTGTTAATAAACAGAGTCTCCTCAGTGCTGGCTGAATAAGAGCTACACCTTACCTGTTCATATGGGAGGGCTTGAAGAGACAGAGCAAGGCCTGCTTGGTTTGCAGCATTTTGGGGAAGATCCTCAGCAGGAGAATGAAAAGAGAAGACTGAGGGGGGAACCTTCTCTGTGCTTATACATACTTAAAGGGTGGGTGTCAGGAGGGTGGGATCAGTGTTTTTTCGGTGGTGCCCGGTGACAAGACAAGAGGTAATGGGCACAAACTTGAACATGCAAAGTTACATTTAAACATGAGGAAGAGGAACTTCTTTACTTTGATGGTGGGTGGTAGAGCACTGGGACAGGATGCCTAGAGAGGTGGTGGAGTCTCCTTATCATAGAATCACAGAATGGTAAGGTTGGAAGGAGACCTCAAGGATCATCTAGTTCCAACCCCTGCCATAGGCAGGGACACCTCCCACTAGCACAGGTTACTCAAGGCTTTGTCCAACCTGGCCTTGAACCCCTCCAGGGAGGGAGCAGCCACAACCTCCCTGGGCAACCCGTTCCAGTGTCTCACCACCCTCACTGTAAAGAACTTCTTCCTAACATCTAGTCTAAATCTTCCCTCTGCCAGTTTAAACCCATAACCCAACTCCTTCTCTGGAGTCATTCAGAACCTACCTGAATGCTGTCCTGTGCAACCTACTCTGGGTGATTCTTCTCTGGCAGGGGCTTGCACTAGATGATCTGAAGAGATTCCTCCAACCCCTACCACTCTGTTTAATAATAACAACTCCACTTGCTCCTCTGTGGTAAAGAAGGATGTTTTCACAGCTGAGATAAAAACCCCCAGAATTTGGGAAATTGGGGTGCACTGACCAAATGAATGCTGAGCAGCTCTTGGGCATCAAGACAAGCTGCTCAGAGAGGTTGTGGAGTCTCCTTCTCTGGAGACTTTCAAAACATACCTGGGTGCATTCCTATGTGGCCTGCCCTAGGGCATCATGCTTTGGCATTGGGGTTGGACTAGATGATCTCTGAAGATCCCTTCCAGCCCCTGCCATTCTGTATGATAGCAATCAAGCCATGCTCCAGGCAGTAAAATGCAGCTGTTTTGGGGTGGGTTGTGGCCCTCAGGGGGAAGGTGACGGAGCCGTAGCTACAAAAGCTTTGTCTCAGGCTGCTGTAACAGTGCAGCTGCTTTCTGGTAGTTCTTTGCTGCCTTGGCAGGCTCCTCTCACTGGGTTTCAAAAGTGTTTGCCTCCGTCTTGCTTTGGATGTTTTTCCTGCCCTTCAGGATCCATACATTCTCTTGCAGTCCCTCCCAGCTGCACTGTTGCCTTGTCAAGGTGATTCATCACTGGTTCACAGTGGAAACTGGCAGTTTGATGGAGTTTGTGTTTTGAATTGGCTTTCCAAGTCTGGCAGCATTCAAATAAAAAGGCAGGGAGAAATGACTCGCCTGTTACTTAATTTACCACTTGTTTTGGGAAGTCTGTGTCCAGATCCACATTTGTATTTGACTCCTTAAAACTTAAGGTTTTTTGTTGTGGTTGGTTTTGACAAGGCTGAATTGACACCTAGAATAAGCAGAGTCATCAGAGCAGCCTATGTGACACTGAGCTCAGTTCTCCACTCACACTAGAGAGGTCTTGGAGCTGCCCAAAGTGACTGAAAGGAGAAGGCTTTTTTTTCTGCAGAGTCCCAAAAATTCAGAGGCCTCTGGTGAGCCTTATGCTGTCCTGTCTAGTGTTGCTTTCTCTTTAGTTGCTCCTTCACTTGGCACCGGTGAAGTCACACCTTGAGTACTGGATTTTATTTGGGCTCCTAGCTACAAGAGGGACATTGAGGTGCTGGAGGTCCAGAGAAGGGCAGCAAACCTGATTGAAGGTACTAGAGGACAGGTCTTAGGAGGAACAGCTGGTTTAGTCTGGAGGAGACTCAGGGCAGACCTTACTCTCCACCCAACTCCCTAAAAGAAGGTTGGAGTGAGATGGGTGTTGGTCTCTTCTCCCTAGTAAGAAAGGGAACAGAATGTGCTGCTGCTAGCTGGGGGCAGAAAGTTGTCACAAACATGCTGAGTACTGCTTTGAGGGTTGAGCTTTCCCCCCTTGAAGCATCTGGTGGGACCAGCTTTATCCATAGCCTGTATAGCAAGTGAAGGATGCAGCTCTGCTGACTCAGACCAAGCCATTTGGTGGCAGCACTTTTGGTTTCCAAGGCTTCTCCAGAGACCCCAAACTAGTCAGATTCCTGATGGGAGTTTAGACTTGTGTAGGTAGCTTCCTTGAGAGTAACTGCAGGTATTCAGCGCTTCTTAATGAGCTGGAAGGTGGCAGCTTCAGTGGCCTTGGTCAGCTTTAACAAACAGTAAGAGAGTTGGACCCAAAACGCTGTGTTCCCTGGGAGTCTGTATCATCTGTAGTAAAATAGGAAGGAGAGAGCTCTGCAGGTGAACTCTTTCCCATTCTGTCTCACTGCCTCAGTGTGGCCATCTTAAGGTTGGACCTTGAACCCCTCCATGCTGTCAAAGTGAGCTACTACTGCTTCTGTCACCAGTTTCTATGCTGCAGTTGTTAAGAGTGATCTACTAACAGCCTTTCCAGTGACTTTGGGCTTTGCTTTGGATGAGACCCTGCAGCTTTAGGGCATGTGGCCAACCTAGGTCTCCTGTTTCAGTAGAACTCAATATTGGGCTATATCCCATTGTAAGCCTTGTGGGTAAATTGAATCCCTGGCTGCAGGCAGAGAGAAACTGAACCAGACCCCTAAAATGGGTTTTCCTGGGACTTGGTTTCATGCCAAACTCAGTCCTGCTGTGTGCAAAAGCAACAGGAGCCCTGGAAAGCCATGAACATCCTCTTGGTGTGAGCCATTCCCAGTCCAAACCCAACCATCGAGCACCACTCAGACCATTGTCATCTGTGGTATGTGCTTGGCAGAGTGATGGGAATCACAGAATCATTTCGGTTGGAAGAGACTGTTAAGATAATCATGTCCAATTGTTAATGCAGCACTGCCAGGTCACCACTAAACCATGTACCTTAGCACTACATGGCTTTTCAGTCTCTCTAGGGATGGGGCCTCCACCACTGCTCTTGGCAGCCTGTTCCAGGGCTTGACAACCCTTTTGAGGGAGAAAAACTTCCTAATGTCCAACCTAAACCTTCCCTGGTGCAACTCAAGGCCTTTTGCTTTTGTCCTGTTGCTTGTTCCTTGGGAGAAGAGACTGACCTCTCCCTTACTCCCACCTCCTTTCAGGGACTTGTAGGAGTCTCCCTTCAGCCTCAGGTCTCTTGAGTTTGCCTCTCACAGCAGTACAACAACCCAGCACCCTCCTCAAGCCCTACAGTCTTCAAAACACTGTCAGGTCTTCCTCACAGCTTTTGTTCTTGAAAGTTATCTCCAGTCCTGACCCTGCTTGGCAGTATACATTTCTTGAGCGTGAAGTACTTACCCCTTTTTGAAACCCTTCCTCTCTCCCTCTTTGCCATTGCCAGTGAGAAGAGCTGGTAAATGCTAAATTCAGTAGGAAAATTACTGCAGGACCCTGGCCGTAGAGTTTCCCACAACTTGTGTTGCAACATGAGCCATACTCTGACAAGCCAGAGCCACACACTGTTGGTTTTGTCCTGTAGTCCTTTTCCTATACAGATGGTGAAGGTGACCATTTTCTCCTCTGACCCAGTGCCTGAGGTAAATAAACCATAAATAGTTTTGGAGAGCGGGCTGGGATGTGAAGAAGTGAAAAAGGGTGATTTTTATTTTTTTTTCCCCCTCTTTTTGGGGGAGAGGAAAAGAGGAGAGTAACCATTAAAGGCTAAATTAACTCCCTCTTGCAAACATAGTTTTGGGACACATTATGGGCTAAAAATACAAGCTGTTTGCCTCCTGTGCTGCTACTCTCACATTACTTAAAGCAGTAGGTGCTTAATGTTACTCTTACTTTTCCACTATTCATGATTCTTGGGTATTTTTGGGAGGGGGTACTTTGAGCATGGACAATGAAGGCTTGTGTCCATGTTAAAACTACTGATTAAAGCCAAAGTAAATACTGAAGTGGTTGTAGTTAGGCTGCCATAGGCCCCTGTATGAATGTTGTTCTCACTCAGACTTCTCCAGAACTTAAGTTGGAAGGGGGTCTAAATCTGAGTAGAAAAGCTAGAGATCTTTTACAGTTGAATTTATTAAATTTCCTTTTCTGAAAAGAGTGGGAAGAACTGAAATGATTTTCCTTGTCACTTCGCCCTCTGGTTGTGTCACACAGGCTTCAGGTTGTCAATCTTGCCTGAAACATTTCTCCTCTAATTAAATCCTAGATTTTGGTAATCAGCTCTTGAGCATGAAGTTGGCTCCTTTATAGTGCAAACATCATTGATGTAACCTGTCCCTTTTGAGGGTAACCTGCTGTTTGGAGTCTTCTCTCATAATTACTGGATGTAGGTAGAACATGTTGTCTTTGAGCTGTGATTTGCCTGCAGGGAATCCCTTGAACTTCCATCAGATCTGGCATCTGGGGAGGAAGAACATTTTGCAGTGGTGCAGGTTGGGGAGCAGCTCTGCTGAAAAGGCCTCAAGTGTCCTGTGGGGTGGATAGCACCTAAACATGAGCCAGTGGTGTGCCCTGGCAGCAAAGGCCAACTGCATCTTTGACAGCATTAACGTAAGTAAGCCAGAAGATCAAGAACAGGGGTTGTAATCAAACAAATGCCTAGCAAAAGGAGAACATCTGGAAGATCACATCTGCTTTTGAGCCCTGTTGGTGAATAAAAATGTTAACGAGTGTGTGCAAGTCCAGCAGAGAGCCACAAAGATGGCCAGGCTGTGAAGATAAGATGCTGGAGAATGATGGGAGTTGTAGTCCTTGCCAGCCAGCTCACCTCTCCTCTTCCTGTGGTCTTGCACTCAGTGCATCATCTTGTAGCTCCTGCTTTGTCTTGACTGTTCAAATGCTTCAAACTGATCCACTCAAAAGTGAGTTGAGCCTGACACCAATCTAATAGACTCCAACTCAAACAATACTGTGCTCACAAACCTGCTTTCAAAAAAAACTAGTCTCTCTCTTGGTCTATGGCCCACGTGGATTGCTAAGCTATGTTCTGGTTAGCTAAGCAATCACTCTCCTCACCCTATCACGTGCATACCATGGACCGTTAAAGAGCAGAAGATATACTAAAAACACTTCTCCAGGACAAGTTGGTGAAAAGAGGTGATAACATCTCTTATGTGGTGTGCTCTCGCCACCAAACTTCATTGCAGGATGCACACAGAAGACCTGCTTGCCTGTACTGCCTCCTTCCAGTTGGAGGAGGAGTTTGGGCAGACTGGGATTGCTTTTCTACAGCTATTGGAAGTATGGATTACCTCCGAAAAGGAGGAACTGGCAGCACAGTGTCTTCCAGGTGATGCCACCTTATCCTCATTTTATCACACAAACTGTCTTATTTCCCAGAATCACAGAGTCATTCAGGTTGGAAAAGTTCCTTGGGATCATCAAGTCCAACCATTGACCCTGCTCTACAAAGTTCACACCTAAACCATATCTCCAAGCACCACATCTGAATGACCTTTAAATAAATGCAGGGTTGGTGACTAAACCACCTCCCTGGGCAGCACATTCCAATGTCTGAGCACTCTTGCTGTGAAATTTTTTTTCCTAATATCCAGTCTAAACCTACCCAGTTGCAGCTCGAGGCCATTCCCTCTTGTTCTATCACTGTTTACCTGTGAGAAGAAACCAGCACCAACCTCTCCACAATGTCCTTTCAGGTAGCTGTAGACAGCCATGAGGTCTCCCTCAGCTTTCTCTTTTTCAAACTTAACAGCCTCAGCTCCTTCAGTCTCTCTTCATAAGATTTATTCTCTAGGCTCTTCACCAGCTTTGTTGCCCTCCTCTGCACTCACTCCAGCACCTCCACATCCCTCTTGTACGGAGGTGCCCAAAACTAAACACAGTATGTGAGGTGTGGCCTCACCAAAGCTGAGTACAAGGTGACAATCACCTCCCTGCTGTTGCTGGACACAGCATTTCTAATACAAGCCAGGATGCCATTGGCTTTCTTTGCCAGCTGGGCACACCGCTGGCTCATATTCAGTTGCTTATGGATTACAAGCCCCCGGTCCCTTTCAGCTAGGCAGCTTTCCAGCCACACTGCCCCGAGCCTGTAGTATTGCTTGGGGTTGTTGTGGCCCAAGTGCAGGACCTGGCATTTGGCCTCATTGAAGCTTATGCCATTAACATTGGCCTATTGATCCAATCTATCCAAGTCTCTCTTTAGAGCCTCCCTAGTCTCCTGCGATCAACACTGCCACCCACCTCGGTGTCACCTGGAGACTTACTGATGACACATTCTATGTCTTCATCAAGGTAACCAGAAGTTGTCCCAGCGCTGATCCCTGGGGGACAGCACTTGTGGCTAGCTACCAGCTGGATTTAACTCCGCCAACCGCCACCCTTTGGGCCCTTTTGTCCAGCTACTGCTTTATCCAGCAGAGCTGTGCTTGTCCAAGCCATGAGCTGCCAGTTTGTCCACAAGAATTCTGTGGGGCACAGTATCAAAGGCTTTTTGAAACCTCCTCTTCTTCAATCTAAACAGCTTCAGCTCCTTCAGTTGCTCTTCATAAGATGTATTCTCCAGGCCCTTCATCAGCCATTTCGTGGCTCTGTCTCACTGTGCCATACACAATACAAGCGTCGGATGCTCAGTCTGTGTCTCAGCCCTTCCTGTCATCACTCAGATAGGACTAGGGGGAGTGGAGCAAAACTAGAAGTGAGTAGATTCAGAATTGGATGTTAAGAAAAAGTTCTTTACCATGAGTGTGGTGAGACACTGGAACAGGTTGCCCAGGGAGGTCTTTAAGACCAGGCTCTGAGCAACCCAATCTAGTGAGAGGTGTCCCTGCCCATGGCAGGAAGGTTGACACTAGATGATCCTTGACATCACTTCCAGTCCTGACAATTCTGTGATTCTGTGATCTCAAGAATGGATTAAGAATGACCAAGGTCCTGTTGGTCCATCCATATAAACTTTGAATTTCTAACTGTGTACTCGGTTTGTAGGACTTCAAGAAGCTATTACAGGAGGAGTGTTTATAATGGGGAATATCCTGACACGTCTCTTACGGCTTGAGGAGTTCTTGCTGCTAGCAGGATGTCCTGCTCAGTTTTATTGGCCTGTTTTTCTTGTGCAGGGGTTGTCTTTAGAAATGTGTGTCTGGGGAAGTACATGCCTGATTTTCTATGCAGTGGTATTGCAAACACCATGATTGCTGGTTTGTTGTTTTTATTTTTCTGAGGTGAACTGGTTCATATATTACACTAGGAGTAAGTGCTGATTTTATTTGATCTTAAACAGGAATTGTTCTCAAACCTTGCTTTTGGGAATGGCATGAGTTGTCTGGGGTTCTTTTTTTTTTTTTTTTTTTGAGGCTCAAACTGGAAAAACAAAAGTTTGCCAAATTGCTAGTCATAGGGCATGTTTCATCCAGGGTGTGACAAACTTTATTGCCTTTCAGAACTTCTGGGCTTAGAAATGCTATGGGGTGGATAGTCCTGGAGTCAGCAGGGCTTTTTTTTATGCCAGAGGTTTGTCTCATCAACGTTCATGAAGGCCTACTGGGATGTGAGTTTACCTTCTACTTAATGCCATCACAGTCTGGGCAGCAAAATGTGATTTTTCTTCTAGCACTTTCCTCATGGGTAGGCCTAGAGATTCCTCCAGGCACCCATTTACTTCTGTCTGTACAGTGTTAGCTGTTGGAGTCTTCCAGGGTCAATTGTCAAGGTCATGCTGCCCTACCGGGAGCAGGATGGAGAATCACAGGTGCAGAAGGTTTGGTTGACTATTAGAAAACTCTTTCTCTAGGCAGCTCTTAGCAGAGAGCAAGATTAGGTAGCAGCAGTCTTTGGCATAACCTTCTCTCAAGATACCGATAATGTCCATGCAGTAAAACATGTGTGGTCTGACTTAGCAGGAACTGGGGACAAGGATGTGATGGGAAGAGCTTCCTTCAGCCCTCTTGTCTTGCTTGGAGAAGTAGAGAAGTGCTGGCTATTGAGGGCAGAGCATCATCTACTGTCGACTTCAAGCTTTCTTCTGCTAGTCAAAGTTTTGAGTTTCATGAAGCAACTCTGAGTAACTAAGGAAACCTTCTATTGTGTTAATAGTTTTCTGTGAGGTTGAATGGCTCTACCTTTGTTCTTTTTTTCTCAAGGAGATAGTGTTTCATTTTTGAACTTTGGGTTTCCATTGCACGTCCCTGCAAACAACTTTGCCACGAATTCTGGGGGATGTTCCAGTCCCCTAATCACAGTGGCCCTCTGCTGTTGTACAAAGTGTGTGCTTGTGACTGTGGTCAGGCCATTGTTCCTTTAGTAGCTTTGCAAAGGTTTCTTAATCGTGGTGTAGCTCCTCAGGTTGGCAGTGTTGCAGGTGGTAAGTGGAAGAACAGAATGGTCTTAAACCTTGTGTAACAGGCTTCCTTTGTGCTTTTTTTTTTTTTTTTCCCTTTCCCAGGGCAGCCACTGACCACAACATTGATAACACCACAGCAGTCCTTAGAGAGTGGCTGAAAAATGTGCAGAACCTCTACCACGATGTGGAGTGGAGACCTATGGAAGACCCACAGTGAGTATGCAGCAAGGGCCTAAAAGTCATTTGATATTGTGCTGGTTTAAGGCTAANATATGTCAAAGTTTTCTGTTTCCAAACCAGGATAGATTTTTGTGGGGTCTGTCCCATTAAAATGACGTTCTTCTGGAGCCTATAAAAAGATGTCTGACTTCTATGAAGCAATTCATCCACAGCTTTGGAGAAGAAAACATTTTCAGTTCAGTTATTTTGCATCTGCAGCTGCTCTCTTTGCATGATAAACAAATCCCATCAGAAGCCACAGGGAATAAAAGCTATCATTCTTTATTTGCAAGGAAGCAGAGAAACCATAGCCCATTTCTCTAGTGTCTATGCAAGTTCTGTCCAAGACATCAAATACCCAGTTAGTCCTGAGCCAGAGAGCTAGATTTAGTTCAGTATATTCATAGAATTGGTTTGCTTTGGAAAGACCTCTAAGGTCATCAAGTCCAACCATCAACCCAGCACCACCATGGCTGTTAAACCATGTCCCAGAGTGCCGTATCCACACATTTCTTGAACACCTTCAGAGATGGTGACTCCACCACCTCCTCACTGAGCAGCCTGTTCCAGTGCCTGTCTGCTTCTTCCTGATACCCAACCTAAACCTCCCCTGGCACAGCTTGAGGCCATTTCCTCTCGTCCTGTCACTTGTTAGTTAGGTAGAAGAGACTGACTGCCACCTCACTCCAGCCTCCTTCCAGGTAGCTGTAGAGAGCCAGAAAGTCTCCCTCCTCTTCTCCAGGCTGAACAACCCCAGTTCCCTCAGCTGCTCCTCACCAGACCTCTTTCCCAGACCCTTCACCAGCTTTGTTGCCCTTCTCTGGACACACTCTAGCACCTCCAATGTCCTTGAGGTGATGACTCCAAAACTAAACCCACTATTTGCAGTGTGGTCTCACCAGTGATGAGTACAGGGGCACAATCTCTTCCCTGCTTCTGCTCATCACACTCTTGCTGATCCAGGTCAGGATGCTGTTGGTCTTCTTGGCCACCTGAGCACACTGGTGGCTCCTGTTCTGTCAATATTACACCTTAGCATGACTTGCAGGATCCTTGTTGTGAAATATGATGTTAGGTATGTTGGAATTCTGCTGGCTTATTTTAATGCATTTGTTTTTTTAAGATGAGCACTTCATGGTTTTGTTCTGGTTTCTGTTTCTTCCCTCAGCAAAAAGCTTACCAATTTCCCTCTTTCCTAGGCTTTTATTTCCTAGGTCCTCAGTGCAGTGGTGGGATGTTTGTGGTACAAACCCACAGGGAATGCTTGTTTTATTGACTTTCTTTTAATCCTTTAATTGGAATTGAGTTTTCTTAATCCTTCCACACTTGGGTTTCTTTTTAAGTCCTGTGGAAAGTTTTTGAAGTTCTTAGCTCCTTCACTGACTTATGCCAGAACAGTTTCAGAGGCCTGACTTTTTATTCCAGGTAGAATCTGTCCCAAAGTTTCCTTTCATTTTTGTTAGAAGAGGTTTGCTTTTGGACCTGACCCTGAAAACAGAGACAGGCACGTAACTTTGCTCACATGATTGAGCTCATGGAGTTGGGTGTTTGCAGATTTAAGAGCTGTTACTGGGATGTGTTAACAGTTACTAATAATGCCCAGACCCTGAGGGAATCCACATTGCCTTCATCTTCACATCCTCAGCTTTGATTCCACTGGGCTTAAAGAAGTTGTGTTTACAGTCTTAAAGCCTAGCAGAGGAGAGATGACTTTCTACCAGAGGGTCAGATGAAGTAAACAGCTTTGGTTCATTTTGGTGGGGTAACCTCTGCTTAGGTCAGGTAAGGGCCTGCTGCTGCAGAAGAAACTTCTGGGTTCAGTAGTGTTGTTTTGCCTGTGGCCACTTGGGCAGCAGGAAATGCTGCAGCACTGTTTGTTCTCCAGTGCCCTGTGTAACCATGCCAGCACCAAACTTGGAGTCGTTCTCCCTCCAAGCCTATCCTGGGTTGCCTTAGGTGACTCTTAACATTGTTTTTCTTCCTGAAAGAAAGCAGCAAGGGAACTCTCTTGGTTTTTTACTAATATACAAGGGTGCAGACATGGATTGCAGTTACTTTTTTTAACTTTCCAAGGTCTTACCCAGAAGAAATTGGGCCAAAACATTGGCCGAGCTCCCGATTCACTCATGTGATGAAGCTCCGTCAGGCTGCACTGCGTGCTGCACGGGAGAAGTGGTCAGACTACATCCTGGTAAGTATGAGGCTTGCATTATGAGCTGTCCTCAGGCTAAAGCTCTTCCAGTACTCACTGTGATACTTAAAGCTGCCAAAAAAAGTTTCTTCTCCATCTAAAGACAAAGCTCTCTGCAGTGGGGTATTGTGTTTCTGTGTGGGCTGAGTCTTTGCAGCTAGAGAGCAGTCTCTGGGTAAGCTCAAGGCTTTCGTCACAGGGGTCAGGACTGAATATAGCCCTGGTAGTAGGTATGTACTTCCAAAGCTCCTCCAGATGGAAACTGCACTAGTTATTGATGAGATGTAAGGGAAATAGTTCTGCAGAACACTTGTGGGAAGACGGGTGGGTGCCTGTGGTCATTACAGCAACAGCTACTGATGGCATTCCCACAGCCCCTGAACAAGGTGAGGGCATGAGGCTGATTTTTAAGGGTCCTTGCTGATCCTCTTCACAAAATAAACCTATCCTGTATTTTCAGCAGTGTTTTCCCTCACAGCTTCCTTGCCCCTGTGTTGGAGTAACACTGTGTAGAGTCAAAAGGAAGCTCCTTATCCTTTCCCATCCCACAGCTGTGGCGCAGGGGCATAACAGCCACGTGTTCTGTGGTATCGAAGCTGCCAGCTGTCAGATTTTGGCTAGTATCTCAAGCCTCTGACTGCCTTGTTCCCAAGAAACTGTCAGGGGAAGCAAATTACTTCAACTAATAACAATTTTTACTGTCAGGGGAAGCAAATTACTTCAACTAATAACAATTTTTCCCCCTCTTCCTTCTCTAGTTTATTGATGCAGATAACTTACTGACCAATCCACAAACTCTGAACCTGATGATAGCAGAAAACAAGACATTAGTGGCACCAATGCTCGAGTCTCGCTCTCTCTACTCCAACTTCTGGTGTGGCATCACCCCTCAGGCAAGTGACCACATGAATGGTGATGGGTGACTATGTACACAAACTATGATTTCAAAGGCCTGCCTTGTGTCTGAGAAACAGTGGGCATCATTTCTGTTCTATGGGCTTTCCTATCTGCTTTTCTAGTGTCTTTCCGAAAAGAAGCTGCTGTAGCTCTGAGGTGTGCAGAGGTGATCTTGGCATGTAGTTGATGACAGTGCTCTCATGCAGGCATCTCAGCTTGTGCCTCTCTCAGTGGCTGCATCCTGAATCTTGGGTGGGTGTCTTTGGGAAAGGGAATCTGGGAATGGGAATAGAGTGAACCTTGCAGCCTCCAAATGTTTTTCGGGCTTTTTTTCTAACCAAGCTATAGGTGTGAGCAAAGCAATGGATGTTCTCCATGGACTGTGCAGGCACAGAGCTGAAACTTGCTTCCTCGTCTGAGTTCCCTCGCTTGAAAAAAGCTGAATTTGGAGGAAGCTCAGCTTACTTAGCCAAAAATCCTGGGAAGTGATACAATCCCACTAATTATATAACACCCTCCCATATACACACCAGAATATATTTGAAGTGATTCCATGTATTTGTGTAATGACCTTAAAACTCTTGGTCCATAATTTGCTGTACAGTGATGCTAATCTGACAGGAATTTGCTTTTCTTTCTTCAGCTTTCCATTGTGTATAGGTTCTTTCCTTCTCATATATAAACAAGATTTATGTAGTGGAACAACAGCCTTTGCCTTGTAGGGAGGGTGCGTGTGCTGAAGTGTGTATGTCAAGGGTACTGGTCCAAAGGACAGAAGTGCTGAGCTCAGAAGTTTGGTTCATGTTACATTTTCAAACCACATATAAAAAGTATAAGATACTTGTCTAGTAGAAATAGCATTATTTTTAGAGCCCGAACAAGGTTAAGCTATCACTTTATAAGTAAATCCACATCTCTGTGGTATGTTGTCTGTAGCAGGATGGGGGAGCAAATTGGAAGGACAAAAGCATTAAAAAAACACAACCTCAGACACCAGAGCTCTTATGGGTTGAGATAAAGACAATTTTAATAAGTGAAGGGGAAAAAAAAAACATCTCAAACAAACTAGGAGAGAAAAGGTCTAGGGAGCCATTCCCTAGACACCTTGGCCCTGAAAATCTTGTCCTCAGTGTTACTAATGAGCTTGATATAATATGGCATGGAATGTCCCTTTGGTTAGTTAGGGTCAGCAGTCTCAGCTGTGTCCCCTCCCAATCTTTTGTCCAGCTCCAGTCTACTTGCTGTGAGAAACAAGTTTGGTGCTGTGCAAATACTGCTCAGCAGCAGCTAAGACCTTTATGTGTTACCAACGCTGTTTTGGTCCCCAGCCTAAAACACAGCACCAGACTATGAAGAAAGTTAACTGCATCCCAGCCAAACCCAGTACATACACCTTGTCCTTAGGAAGATTTCAGCAAGAGAATTGAATATACAGAAGGGCAGATCTGTCATGGCCATTTTTGGCCTTTTTTCAGTCTTTTCCTGTGAAATGATCTTGACTAAGTTGTAGACAGGCTCTCCAAGACATCAAGCTGAAATGGGGACTACAGTAACTACAAGTTTGTTTTTTTTTCTTCCAGGTAAGCCTCAATAATGATATCAGCTTTTTGGCCCGTTCTCCAGTCTGCTGCTGGCACGTGCTTTGTCATCCTTTGAGGAGGCAGAATCCTAAACTGCACATCTCCTAGAATGATAACAGGAGAGGTTTTAGTTTAGTTTAGTTTTCCTCTTGAAAATGTTCCCTTTTTGTACATATTCTCTCTGGAAAGCTTCAGGATTTCCTTTTTACTTCCATGCCTTAGTCTTATGTTTCCTTCTTCATAAAGACATTCTTGCCCCATTGCATAGACAAATGTGTTTAAGCCAAAGCTGTATGTGTCAGCCTGTGACGTGAATAGTGTCATTTTAGAGAGGCTCCACACTCCTGCCCCTTCCCTACTCTTGCTTTATTCCAGATACTAATTGTCATTATTGCTGGACTGAAACAAAGAGCAAAGTCTATTCCCCTTTCTTTTGGTGTTCCCAGGGAAACAAGTAGGGACAACAGGCGGAGTGACAACAGCAGTGCTGGATCGGGCCAAAGGTCCACCTGATAGCAGCAGTTCCTAGTAGATGCTTAGGGATATTCCAAGTGTAAGAGCATGGCAAACAAGTGAGAGAATGATACTACTCCAAAATATTTTTTTCTGTCTCCTTCTCTAGGATTTCTTGAAAAAGGTCTTTGTCTTCAAAGCTCTCAGTGATTGTTTTTTCTTTTACAGAACTCACTATCTACATCTTTTTTTGGCACCACACCATCTTAGGGCAAGGAATTACACAGCTTAGAGTAACTGAGTAAAAATAGCAGGACAAAGTCCTGAACTTTCCAGATTCTTGGGCAGTAAATAGATAAGAGGAGGGGGCTGGTTTGGGCGTATTTACTTATTTCAAGCTTTGTTTTAGAATGGAGGTAGAAACTTTATAATGAAGGCATTGTCCATCAAGTTTTTAAGTTTACGTCCTTGGACAGCCAGGCTTTCCACTGATGTCAGTCACAGGCTGAAGTGGATCTATGCCTGTGTGCACCAGCCTCAGCCCTGGCCCACAGTGTTTCTTCTCCGGTAGTAAATTTCCATCCTTACCAGCATTAGCTGAGAAACGAGAGGTGAAAAAACTAGGAGCAAATATATCTTGCAGAATCTGGTGAAAAAAAAGCTGCTCTAACAAATAGGAAAGTTCCTATTTTTGAAAATTTTCTCTTAGTTGCTACTTCCTGTTTCTGTGCTTGCAGTCCTACAGCTTCATGATCTCCCTGGGGACTTGGGGAGGGAGGAACAGCTGGAGCAAGCTCTGAAACGGCCTCTGGCACTGAGCAGCAGCAAGCCAAACCCAGCTCCAGACAGCTTGCGTTTAGTTGTCATGAACTAGCCTTAGGAGAGCATGGCGACGGTGCTGACAAGCTGGGAGTCTTTCCTGACTACACCTGATTTATGAGCAGTGAATGGCTGGAGGAGGAAAGATTAGTTTCCAGCATCTGTCACCTGTGGACATTCTGAGATGGCTGTTAAAAAGGTTGAATGTCTTAACCCTTCTTTCAGTGGGAACTCAAGTAAAGTCTGCTTGCTCCTTTTCATGAAAATCAGACAGGTTGTGTTTGAGAGACCTTCTGACTGTTCTGTGAGTACCAAAGGGCACTCACAACAGCTATGCAGAGAAATGCACCACACCATTCTTCCACACAGACCCAGGGTAAAGTGGCTCTACAGTGGTTTGCCCAGCTGTTGCTAGGATGCTCGTGGAAAATATAACACAAAAGTAACTTTTAACCTTCTCTTAGTGACTCACCATTTATGCAGAGACCAGGATCTGCTCTAGATACAACCACCAGCCATGTCCAGATGTCTAATTGGTGCATTAAGCTTTCCTTTTTGGCGGAATTCAGTATATTTGTTTCCAGGTCCTATAGCTTTACACATACTGCATCTGCAAAACCAGTTGTGTGCTGCAGTGTGTGGGTGTTGCACCAGCAGGGCTGGAAGGCTGTCAGATCTTGTGGTCACTGATAAATGGGCTGATTGAAGCCTGTATCAGAACACATTGTTTTCTATCAGGAGTAGTGTGGCCAGCAGGACTGGGGCAGATTGTCCCCTGTACTCAGCACTGGTGAATATTTGAATATTTGGTTTAGTTTTGGGGCCCTTAATAGAAGAAGGACATTAAGGGGCTGGAGCAGGTCCAAGTACGGGCAGTCAAGCTCTTGAAGAATCTGGAGAACAGGCCTGGTGGCAAGCAGCTGAGCTCACCCTGGAGAAAAGGAGGCTGAGGGGAAACCTTCTTGCTCTCTACAACTCTCTGAAAGGAGGTTGAAGTCAGGTCGGGGTTGGTCTGTTCTCCCACATAACAAGTGACAGGACAAGAAGAAACACCCTCAAGTTGTGCCAGAGGAGGCTGAACATGAGGAGAAATATCTTCTCCAAAAGGGTTGTCCAGCTGTGACACAGGCTGCTCAGAGTAGTGGTCAACTCTCCATCCCTCTAGAGATACAAAAGCCTTGTAGATATGGTGCTGAGGGACATGTTGTAGTGGTGACCTGGCAGTGCTGGGTAAATAGTTGAACTCAATGACCTTATAGGTCTTTCCCAACTTAAAAGATTCCATGATTCTGCCTCCCCTGGGCAGTCTCTGTAGGGAGAACGCAGAAATGAGTATTAAACCTGCTTGCTTTGGAATGGAGGCAGCAGGGATTCTTTCACAGCTGGTGGAGACTGAGATGTTGCCTTCACTGCAGTCAAGCAAATTATTTTAACGTATTTTTAAAGCCACTTTGAGAACTAATTCCTAGGTCCTATTCTGTGCAGCACTGATTGCCCTTTGCGCCTGCTGACGACAGAGGATGTCAAGCATGCTCAGCAGCTTCTGGGTTCAGATCTGAGAGTCTATGTGCAAAACCAGTTTTGAAGAGCCAGGGGAAAATATTCCAGTGTCTGAAGCTCTATTGCAGGGAAACTCTGCATTGGAAAGGCTTGGATTTCCTAGAGCTGCTAAGGAGAGAGAAAATTAAGCTTTAACTTTTGGGGTGAAGATTGTTTCCAAATACTTGACCCAGTGGGAGCAATTTAAAGCCAAGCACTGATATTTTCTGCTGGGGAGGGCTAGGGTGAGAGATTTTGCTGAGGATCATCTATGAAACAAATCTCTTGTAACAAGTGGCTCCTCGTTGTGATCGCAGGGCTACTACAGAAGGACCTTGGATTATCCTCTGATCCGGGAATGGAAGAGGACAGGCTGTTTTGCTGTCCCCATGATTCATTCCACATTCCTCATTGACTTAAGGAAGGAGGCCTCCACCAAATTGACATTCTACCCCCCTCACCAGGACTACACCTGGAGCTTCGATGATATCATGGTCTTTGCCTTCTCCAGTCGTCAAGCAGGTACGTCTGGAGCCTTCACTGAGGAGGTTTCTCTAGCAGAGACATGCAGATCTCTGTTTTGAGTTCACAGGTCAGAAGTCCTGTGTTGACATTAGTGGTGAGTTAAGACCCTGTTCCTTTCCCCTTTTTGGATCTGATCAGGGATAACCAGCAGCAAGTGACTAGTAACCCAGTTTTGAGTCATGGCTAGCTTTGAAGGACACGGGAGCCATTCCCAAGATTGGGTCAATGTTTCAGAGACAAAATACATGATATACACCCTTGGGTAGTGTCACAGCAAGACTGTAGTGAACCCTGGTGAAAGATGTGAGAGTGGGAGATGTTTTGAATTCTGCAGGTGAGATTATAAGGCACCACTTCAAGGAGGTCTTTGAGGAGTGGAGTGAGGGTAGCCCTTGTGGAAAACAAAACTCAGTTTGGTCTTGCACAGTGCCAAGGAGGCTTTCCTTCACAGCAGCTCAGCAGGAGTTATCTGAGAGGTGTGGGGGGGTTGGTTTTGTCTTTCCAAAGGCTTAATCAGTGCAACTTTCAGTGGACTATGCTAAGAGAGAATCTCATGCAGGCAAGAGCAGGTTAGAGCTGGTGAGGGAGCAGTAAAATTTGCATACTGAACATTGTGTCTTCAGTACATCAGTTAAGCACTGAGCTGCTTTGAGATCCTTAGCGTACGCTGGAGAGACAATGTACCACCTATTACTGGGACCCGTTTCTACCAAACAGTGGGAGGTTTTCTGTTAGACCTGAAATACTGGGGTCCTTTCAGGCCAAGTCACTGCTTCAGTGTCCTCTTCTGGAATGGCTGTTGGTGTTTGCAGAGAGCTCTGAGAGTCTTGGAGCAGTCACTGGTTCTTAAGTGTACAATACTGCCGCTGGTGCTTGCATTTGTGGTGAGGATGTTTAGTCCCAGTTATTTCCTATCACCAGAGCTATTCCAGGTCAGGCTGTTTGGGGCTAATCCAGTTGCAGATGTCCCTGCTTACTGCACAGGGGGGTGAACTAGATGACCTTTTAAAGATTCCTTCCACCCCAAACCAGTCTATGATTCTGTGATTTTATTTATTTTTTTTTTTTTGGAGGGTGTATCTGGTGGGTGTTCTCTCACCAGAAAAGTCCTACCTGGTAGAACAGTGTCAGATCTGAAGGGAGCTCCTGGGAGAGCTGCTGTTGTAACTGCTATCTGTGGTGTTCTTTGACCTGTGTGTTGAAAGGGAAAAGTTTGGGATCTTGGATGAAACTCAGCAGCACCAACAAAACTCTCTTCTGTTCAGACGGTTTGGTGGCTTACTGAGGTGAAGAAGTAAGGAGAAGTTGCTTGGGGGTCTTCTGAATGATGTGCAGTTGGTGTTAACTTCTGTTTGCAAAAGAGAGACCAAGTTAAGGTGAGAAGGAAGGGCTCTTCCTGGGGGACAGGTGGGCAGAGAGGAAGTGATGTGTAGCTTCTTGTTGTTGGCAGTCACTTCTGCAGAGGAGACAGGCTGGGAAAACTGCCTTTCCCACTGCTTCCAGAGCAGCACAGTAGCTTTCCTTTTAGTGGTGTTTCTGGTTTGAAGTTCTTGACAAACTTCAAACAGAACTTCAGTTTTTCTTGCTGGAAAAGATGGTGTGGTCTTGGCAGTCTGAGCAGAGCTGAGTTTAAAACTCAGCTTCAAGAGGTTGATGAGTGGTATCAAATGAGACAAGTGAATCATAGAGCAGAGGCAGTAAGAGCTGATGCTAGCGACCCTGGGAGGCAGAGGGGAGATGTGAACTTCAAGGGGTACATTTGGGCCCTGGCTTTAAGAGTCAGGTCATCAGTGTATCTGCCTCAGAGGAGAATTGAGGTTCTAAGTCTGGATAGCAAAAGCAGGCTTCTTCAGATCTACCTACTCCACTTGTTCCTTCTGACAGCTCTCCCAGAAATGCAGCATCCAATGGGAGTGGTAACTGCACCCATTAGCTCCAGCTTAGTAAGTGTTTCAGGGATTCAAACCCATTTTTTTTTCCTTCCATTCTCAAACCCTTCACCTTTTTCCTCAACTGCCCCACGACATGAATGGCTCTCTTCAGCAGTCTGGGCCATCGATGTGCCTGCATTGCTGGCTTGTGTGCTGGGCTGAATTTTGTCACCTAGGATAAAAGGTTGACATCCAAGTTCAGAAATGCAAAACACATATGGACTTTGAGGTAAACTTCAGGGAAGTGAGTGAAACTACTCTGAGGAGAAGTCATAAATGATGTCGACTTTTATCCAGGTCAAGTATTGCACTTAAACAACTCAGATGAAAGCATTGATTTTCAGCAGTTGATTGAAGCAACTGTTTTGTGATGCTTCACCAAGATTGTCCCACTTCTGCTGACAGGATGTGGCCTGTGGGGGGAGTACTGACTCAAAGCAAAACTTGGTGCGAGTGCTTCATTGACAGGTAGACTCTGTAAAGTCCCTTGCACTCTCAAGATAGCATTCAGCCAGGAAGATCTGAGGCCCTGGAGACCTAGAGCCAGCCAGCAGGAAGAGCTGGTCCCAGGGATGTGGGGAGAAATTTAGGTTGCCTAAATATGGCTGAAGTTTTAGGGCCTGTCTGTGAAGCTCACTGCCTTACAAAGACTAGCAACAATATCTCAATCTTTCTGCTCTGTGTACCAATCCATTATTTGATTATAAAAACAGAGCTGGAAAGCAAGTCCCCCTCCCCATTTTAAGGTAGATTTACTGTTCAAAAGTAGCTTTTATTCCAGAAGGAACAGAAGGACTGTCTGACTCTGTGCAGCTTAGCAGTGTTTAAGGCAGTGGAAGTGCAGACCGGAGATCAGTGAGCCAGATAAGATTAGTTGATGAGATCAGTGCCAAATCCATTAATGTCAGCAGGTAGCAATTTTTTTTTAATTCTGCCTTTTACCTAAATTGCAGCTGACAGCTGAATGTGTTTTGGCAAGTAGAGCAGCCAGCAATTTACTTGCAGAACTTAAAATGGTAGGAACACCAAGGTCATTAATGCAGACAATCCTGCTCTGCTAAAAATACCAGGGATTAGGGGGACTCATACATGGAAGCACCAACACACCAGGTAGAGTCTGCTTTTCATTTGCTTCCCAAAGTGGGGTGTATGGTTATGATTGTTTGATTAAAACAGAAAAGAAAAAAAAGGCAGGTTTGTATTTTCCTTTAAATCTACTTGGCTGCTTGTATGGGTTCTAGCAGCTTTCAGATTGTGGTTAATTAATAAAAAAATCTTAGCAGAGCTCCATGAAAAACAACAGAAATACTTCCCTTGGCTCTTCTGGATGTAGCTTTTGAGTTTGGTGCTTGATGTTTAATCAGGCCCAGTGCTGCTGCTGTTGTAGCTGATAGCGAGCAAGCCAGCTCTTACCCTTTGAGTAAGCCAAGCTCAAGTGCTGCAGTGGCTGGCACAGGAGTGGTTGTAGAGCAGTGCTGCTTAATACCTTCATCAGTGACACAGTGGGATCTATACCTTCATCAGTGACACAGTGGGATCAAATGCACCCTCAGCCAGTTTGCAGGTGGCACTAAGCTAAGAGATGCAGGTGAAGCACTGGAGGGATGGGATATAATCCTGGACCTGGACAAGCTGGAGAAGTGGGCCCAGGTGAACTTCATAAGGTTCCCCAAGGCCAAGTGTATTTGCAGCTGGGTCAGGACAATCCTCAGTATCAATCCAGGCTGGGGAATGAAGAGGTGGAGAGCAGCCCTGTGAAGGACTTGAGGGTGCTGCTGACTGAAAAGCTGGGTATGAGCTGGCACTGTGCACTGCCAGCCCAGAGCCAGTTCTGTCCTGGACTGATCCTCAGCAGCATGGGCAACATGGGAAGGGAAAGGATTCTGCACCTCTGCTTCAGAGGAGGCCACAGCAATAATGAGAGGGCTGGAAGCCCTCTTCTGTGAGACCAGGCTGAGAAAGTTTGGGTTGTTCAGCCTGGAGAAAAGAAGGCTCTAGGGAGACCTTCTGGTAGCCTTTTGGTGCATAGAGGGGCAGAGAAGAAACCTGGAGACAGACTTTATCAGGGCCTGCTGTGGCAGGACAAGGGGTGAAGAGTTTAAACTAAAAGAGGGAGATTCAGGCAAGACAGAAGGACTCTGAAGACGATGAGACCCTGGCTCAGTTTGCCCAGAGCCATGGCAGATGCCTCATCCCTGGAATCATTTCAGATGAGGTTGGATGGGGCTCTGAGCAACCTGCTCTAGTTGCAGATGTCTCTGCTCACTGCAGGGCCATTGGAGTAGAGGGCTGTTGCTAAGCCCTGGGTCTGTACAGGGAGAGAGACTCAACATCTCAGGACTGCTGCTCCGTCTCCTTCAACACAGTGGCAGGTGGAAGTCCACTTGGCTCCTGTGCCAGCTGTTGCACCACTTGAGGCTGGCTTCCTTGACAGGTGAAAACCTGTTCCTGCTTTTGGCTCTGGGCCTATGAATGGATTTGTCAGGCGAGGGCCAGGACTGAGCAATGCAGGTGGGGTTTTGGGGATGGGTGTTTCTGTGGTACTCCCCACTTACCTGCAGTTGTCTTGATGGAAGATTGTGGCAAGGTTGGGGTCAGTCTTTTCTCCCAAGTAACAAAGGATGGGACAAGAGGAAATAGGATGAAATTGCATCAAAGGAGGTTTAGGTTTGACATCAGGAACATTTTCTTCCCCCAAAGGGTTGTCAAGCCCTGGAACAGGCTGCCCAGGGAAGTGGAGTCCCCATTCCTGTAGGATTTCAAAGCCGTGTAGGTGTGGTGCTGAGGGGCATGGTTTAGTGGTGACCTGGCAGTGCTGGGTTAACAATGGGATTTGATGGTTTCCAAGGTCTTTTCTAACCCAAACGATTCAGTGGTCAGATACAGCTTTTGCTAAGGGCCAGTTCTGCCCTCTGCTGTAGGACCGTTTTCATAGCATGAAGGAAAATGCCAAAGAAGACTTTTCCTCTGGGTTAAGAAGGGGGTTCCTAGTCCCTCCTAGGAGAAAACTGCTGTTAGGAAGCAAGTAGAAATTGATTTGATGAGAGAGGTGACTTGCTGCTGGCCAAATAAAACAGAAAATAGCTCTATTATGTTTTTGAATTGCTTGCTTATTGAGCAAAACATCTTGGGACTGAGGTCTGGGCAGAAGTTTGATTGTGGCTACATAGCAACAGAGCAGCATGATCCACTGGTGAAAGACCTGTCTCTAATTCCTGGCTTTTTGTGATTCCCAGGCATACAGATGTTCATCTGCAACCGTGAGCACTATGGTTTCCTTCCCATGCCCCTGAAATCACACCAGTCGCTGCAAGAAGAAACAGAGAACTTTGTGCACACACTGATTGAGGCCATGAGTAAGTTTCTGTGCCTTGCCATGGTGGACCCACCCCTTCAAGTTCACGTTTGTAGAGCTGTCCTGCCTGTGGCCCAGCTCTCTGCCACTTGGGAGGCCTGCAGCCTGCTCTGACTGCTGCCGCACTGGTTAGATATGCAGTTCTCCATTCCCCACCCCTTTCCTACCTAGGGATATAATCACATTCAGGATGTCACATGGAGTCTTTCTGTTACATCCACTCTTGCACAGAGCTCAGATCCTGGCTCTCTGGAGCTTTTTAGATCCAGTGGTGAAAACACATATGGATATGTCCTGTTACTGCAGCTCGTACATTAGGGTGATTCTTGGGATCTCTCCTCTCTTTCAGTTGATCGTCCTCCCATTGAACCCTCTCAGTATGTCTCTGTTCCTCCGAAGAACCCTGACAAGATGGGATTTGATGAAGTAAGGAACCTGTTTTTCTGCCATTGTTTTGTCTTCTCTTCCTGTTTATCAGTTAGAGGAGCTGGGTTCTGCCTGTAGCTTAGCTTCCAGCCATTTCCCTTGGCTCTTTCCCAATCACTCTCCTTTTGGACTTCAACTCTTTCCAAGGAGAAAAAGCCATTTTTATTCAGGGAAGACTTCTGAGCTTGTGGAAGCAGAAAGTAAAGGACTCAACGCATGTTCATTCCCTCTGGCAGTTGCTGTGGAGAGTGAAGCCAGTCAGGTCTGCAGGCACTTTGTAGCTGCTACAAACCCCTTGATTAGAAGAGCAGGATTGTCTGTAAGGGCAGTGCCCAGCAAGTCTTGGGACTTCCTGTCTTGCTGGTATGAATGTTTTTATGTTGGTACTCTGATACACCTCAAATACTAGGTTCAGTTTTGGGTCCCTCACTACAAGAAGGACATTGGGGTGCTGGAATGGGTCCAAACAAGGGCAGTGAAGCTGGCGAAGGGTCTGGAGAACAGGTGTGGTGAAGAGCAGCTAAGGGAGCTGGAGTTGTTTTAGCCTGGAAAAAAGAAGCCTTAAGGGAAGCCTTGTAACAAGTGTTAGGATGAAACTGCCTTAAGTTGTGGCAGAGGAGGTTTAGGTTGGAGATTAGGAATGATTTTTTTCCTCCAAAGGGTTGCCAAGGCCTGGAACAGGCTGCCTGGGGAAGTAATGGAGTCACCAACCCTGAAGGATTTTATAGCTATGTAGCTGTGGTGCTGAGGGATGTGGTTCAGTGGTGGCCTTGCAGTGGATTAACTCTTGGACTCAGTCATCTTAAAGGTCTTCTCCAACCAAACTGATTCTGTGTTTTAACCCAGACAGGAGGAAATGGCCAAGTGAGGCTCTAAATCAGGTTATTTAGCTCCCCAGTTCTTGTACTCATTCCTCTTGGTAGTCATCTCATTCTGCAACAAAAACTGGTCTTTTGGGAAACCTCTTCTGCTTTCCAGTGCCAGAAGGGAACAGTTTACCTCAGCTGAGAGACACTGGAGAGCCCAGAGCAGCTGGGAATCCAGGCTTTCTGCTGGCTTCTCTCCCACGCTGGGTACATCCAGGAGGGATGAACACTGTGCATGCCATCTCCTTTCTGAGGCAGCTCTCCCTCTGTTCTCCTTGGTCCCCACACTTTTCTGCTACAACCTTAAGTAAAAGTGAACTGGGAAGATGGTCACTGACACATACAAGGCACCTAGCCTGTGCAGGAATCCCTCTTCCAGCTCTGCCTCATGTTGTGGAGAGAGGGAGAGGGCCAGGGAAGGATCTGCTGTGCCTGAATTACCCAGTGTCTGTGTTATTCCCAGAGCCGGCAAGCCCTGTGTGTGCAGCTGCCAAGGTGGCAGTGGCAGTGTGACCGAGGCAGTTGTGGTGATCAGGGCAGCCTTTGTTCTCATGGCCTATTCTGCTACATCTGTTTTCATGGCTTGGAAAGCCTGAACCTGATTTGGCTACGGGTGTTTGAGCCTCTGTGCTTAGGACACAGCTGGTGCAGGGTTTTTCCATGTTGTGCTTTGTGGCTGTGCTTTATTTATCCAATTTATTATTTTTGCATTTGCACTGAGCTGGAATTTGATCCACTTCTTACTGGGATGAGGTTTTGCTCCACAGGCCACAAGTCTGCACTTGTACTTTTCTGCCCGGGACTGAAAAATATCCCTGACCCTCTGCAGTTTACTTCCAAGTGAGGCCTTCAATCCTCTGCCCTCCTCTGTCTCCTCAAGGCTTGGAGGAAGCCTTGCCCAGACAGCTCTGTACCTGGTCTTGGTGCTCTGCTCTGGCAGGGGCAGCACTGGATTTTCAGTGCCTGAATTACAGAAATCTCTGCTGTGTCTTTGTACTTGGATGGTGGCTCCACTGACAATCCTAAATACAGGGAGTGGTGGCATTGTGGGGAAGCATGTGGGTCAGTGTTCCTCTGGGACTGGGGTTGGAGGTGGCCATGTTACTCTGTGCTTAATAGAAATCAAAGCATCCTGTATCTTTGGAAATTATAGGCTTGGCTGTGACTGGTCTCCTCCCACCTTTATTCATCCTTGAAGAGCAAGTTTTCCCTCAAGAACATCCACCAAAATATAGCTGTTTAGAGAATAAGCCTCTAAGCGTTCAACTCACAACCAACCCCAGTTTTGGGGCAATTCTAAGCAACCTGAAATGGAATCACACCCAAGTATTTTCTTAGGATCTGCTTTTTCAGGGGGGCTACTGGGAAAGAGTGGAGCAGAACTCCCTTTTCTTCTCCATTTCCAAACCTGATGTCTTCATCTTCTACCCAGATCTTCATGATCAACCTGAAGCGCCGTAAAGACAGGCGGGATCGGATGCTGCGGACTCTCTATGAGCAGGAGATTGCAGTCAAGATAGTGGAGGCTGTGGACGGAAAGTGAGTCTCAGCTGGGGTCACTAATGCTTGCAGAGTGATTTGTGTGTAACTGCTTAACACCTCCATCTCCTTGGACTTCCCTTCTGGTGGGCGAAGGTGTGCTGAGGGGGAGAAGCGAATACACTTTCTTTTCTTAACAGTGTGTTTGGGACAAGAACCAGAGCAGTGTGGTTTCAACTAAGAGGCTAAAATCAAACTGATTTCTGTGGAGGAGTCAGCAGTGAAAGTGTTTGAAAGCAAACATCTCCTGGGGAAGATGGTCCATCCTAGTGCTACACAGCTGTGCTGCCACAGCAGTAACCCTCACATAGGCCTTTCCGAGTTGAGATCTTTTCACAATGAGAAATCAAGGCAGAAATGTAGGGCTGGGAGTTGCAGAAAGACCACAGGGAGACAGGACACCATATGCCATGTAGTGGTCTTTTGAGACTTGGATCCCTATCGAGACCTCTTAGGAAAACCATCTCAGCCAAGCACCTGACAAGTTGATAGTCCTACAAGAAGTAGTTGGCAAAGTTGAGGAGATGATTTGTCTGCTTGGTTTAGAAATGTAAATCTAGAAGTTAACTTTTCTCTAGATTTTTCATGGATTCATAGAATGGGTTGGGTTGGAAGGGACCTAAAAGATCATCTTGTTCTGAACCCCCTGCCATAGGCAGAGACACCTTCTGCTAGAGCAGGGTGACCAAGGTCTCATCCAGTCTGGCCTTGAACACCTCCAGGGAGGGGGCATCCACAACCTCCCTGGGCAACCTGTTCCAGTGTCTCACCACTTTCACTGTAAAGAATTTCCTCTTAATCTTCAGTCTAAATCTGCCCTCTTCTAGCTTCAATCCATAATCCCTCCCATCACTGCAATCCCTTGTAAAAAGTCTCTTCACAGCTTTCTTGTAGGCTTCTCCAGGTATTGGAGCTAAACGAGTGGAGGAATTTCTCAAGATACGGCTTTTCTCTGGACACCAGCAGCTTTTCTCTGTAGTGTCTGTGCCTGACTTGAATTTACTTTGTTTGAAAGTGGTGACAGATACTCTCTGTTTCTCAGAACACTAAATACAAGCCAGCTCAAGGCTCTCAGCATCGATATGCTCCCAGGTTACCGGGACCCCTACTCCTCCAGGCCGCTAACCAGGGGAGAGATTGGCTGCTTCCTTAGTCACTACTACATCTGGAAGGAGGTAAGGAGTGGGTGGGTGGGTGCCTTGGGGTTCCTGCAGGATGGTGCTGTGGGCAGAAGGTTTGCAGCCAGTGCTGGGGCAGAGCATCCCATATAGTGCAGGATTCTTGGATGGAACCATTTTCCTTGCTTTGTAGGGGATCACACACAGGAGTTTGCTTGAACTTTCTTAGCTCTGCTCTCCATTCGCCAACATCTCTTGAGTGATTTTCAGAATCATAGAATGCACTGGGCTGGAAGGAACCCTCAGAGGTCATCTTGTCCAATTCTCCTGCAGTGAGCAGAGGCATCTCCCAACTAGATCAGGTTGCCCAGGGGCTCACGTATGACCTTGAATGTCTTCAGGTATGGGGCCTCCACCACATCCCTGGGCAACCTGTTTCAGTATTTCACATCTCTCATTGTGAAGAACTTCCTCCTAATGTTCAACCCAATCTACCTTGCTCCAGCCCCTTGTCCTATCACTACAAGGCCTTCTAAATAGTCCCTCCCCAACCTTCCTCTAGGTCCTCTTCAGATACTGAAATGCAATTCTAAGGTCCTCCCAGAGCCTTCTCCTCTCCATGCTGAACAGAGACGGCTGTTTTGACGAACAGAACATTTTCAGGACATTTTCATGACAGGTCTTGCAAAACATCCAGTAGCCTGCTTGGAGCAAGTTTGCTGAGGGAAAAGGCAAGAAGCTTGTGAAGAACCCATTATGTTAAAAGCCCTCTTGTTTTTTTCCCTTGTTCTGCATCTGGAGTGAGGCACGTTCCAGTGACTGCACTGATTGGCTTTTTTGAGTTCCTCTGTCGTGTTCCTAACAACAGTGATCTCTGTTGCCTGAGCTAAGAGATCTTGTTTAGGTGATAAAACCTGCAGCTTCCATCTGTCCCTGGTCTCCTGGGGAGTGACATCTGAGAGGATCTGGGCTATGCTGGTCAGAGCCGGTGGAGTTACAGAGCTTGACACTGTGACTGGTAGTAGGGATTATTACTTGGCACTAGTGAGGCTGCCTCTCAAATACTGGTTTCAGTTTGGAGAGTCTCACTACAAGAAGCACATCCAGAGAAGGGCAATGAAGCTGGTGAAGGGTCTAGAGCACCCTTTTGAGGAGCAGCTGAGGGGACTGGGGTTGTTTAGCCTGGAGAAAGGGAGACTGAGTGGAGACCTTCTGGCTCTCCACAGGTCTCTGAAAGGAAGATGGAGCCATGTGTGAGTCAGTCTCTTCTCCCATGTAAAAAGTGACAGGACAGGCCTGAAGTTGTACCAGGGGAGGTTTAGTTTGTACATGAGGAATAATTTCTTCCCCAAAAGCTTTGTCAAGACCTGGACCAGGCTACCTAGGGCAGTGGTGGAGTCCCCATGGCTGGAGACAATTCAAAGCCGTGTAGCTGTGGTACTAAGGGGCATGGTTTAGTGGTGGCCTGGCAGTGCTGGGTTAACCGTTGGACTTGATGACCTAAATGATTCTGTGATACTATTTCAATTATGGTGTGATGGAGACAAGGGAGAAAGACTTGATGCTAAAAAAGACTGGGTGATGGTGGTGGCTACCCAAATTCAGCCAGCTCTTTGCTTTCAGAGGTGTTCCATTGCAGCACTTCTCAGTAGGGCACTGATCCCAACAGCCAGGAGACAAGGAGGACTTCAGTACTTAGAAATCAGGCTGTGCTTTTGGACTTGACACTTCTAAGTCACCAGCATCCAGATGATAACGTGGGAACCTCCATGTAGGAGACCTTTGTATGTGTGTTCTCCAGGTCATCAGGGCCAGTCTTTGGATTGTCTTCCTTCCCAGACTCCAGGAATGTTTTCTTCCAACAAAAGGGTTTTTTCTAAACAGCAATTTTGGTGTCTAAAGCTGCTGCACATTCCTCTGAGGAGGTGGTTGCTGTGGTTATGCTAGAAGGTGGCTCATGGATTCTAGGTGGTGCCACATCAGATGGGAGGCTTTTGTAGGGTGCAGATGCTCAGCCACAGTATCTTTTCAGGCCTATTCACATTGACTCTTGTCTCTCCCAGCTGCACTGTAAATCTGGGAGCTGTTCTTTGCCCTCCCTGCCTTCATGGTTTAGAAGGCAGTGCCAGGTCAGGATGACCAAAGCCATTTCAGGGCTCCTGTGATCACTTTCGACCCATCTTGTTTCAGGTGGTGAACAGAGAACTGGAGAAGACACTTGTTATTGAGGATGATGTGCGCTTCGAACACCAGTTTAAAAGGAAGCTGATGAAGCTGATGGATGACATCGAACAAGCCCAGCTAGACTGGGAGCTTATGTGAGTCACTGGCCCTCAGCCACCAAGGAACTCCTGTGCATGTGGGGAAGGTCAGCAGCACCTGCTGTGCCATGATAGAGGCACAGGTTAATGCTGTAGTGCAGGGGAAGGTAGCAGAGACTTCGTGGGGGCTCTTCCCATCGAGATGGATCTGTCTGCCGGGCAGGCCGATGCTGGAATGTCCATTGTGTACCATTACTGCCCTTTGTGGGTGGTGGTGGCTGATTTCAGCAGTAGCTGTTGAAATGCTGCTGTGACAGACTGCCTGACACACTCAGTCCTGAGGCTTGGATGTTGCCATCTTAGCTCCCTTATGAAGTCTTTCAGAGCTGTGTCATGGGGTTAAGACGTGGGTGTGTGGGAAGGGTGGAAATCTGTGAGCCTGGTCAAGGATTACTTCTTGAACTGACCCTTTGCAAGGGCATTGAGATGAACAGTTGTGTGGTTCTAACTGCTGCAGATTCACTTTGGTTCTTTTCACCCTTCAAGCTACATTGGCCGGAAAAGGATGCAGGTGCAGGAGCCTGAGAAAGCCGTTCCCAATGTCATGAACCTGGTGGAAGCTGATTACTCATACTGGACCCTGGGCTATGCCATCTCTTTCCAAGGGGCTCAGAAACTCATTGGAGCTGAGCCCTTCAGCAAGATGCTGCCTGTAGATGAATTTCTGCCAGTCATGTACAACAAGCACCCTGTGTAAGTAGGTTGCCTTTGTTGCTCAAGTTGGCATGAGCTGGGTCTTGCTGAATGATCTTAAGGCAGATCATGTGTCTCATTTAGTCTGGCTGGTGAGGAGCAGGGCTGCTGCTTATGCTGCTCCCTCCTCAGCGCTTTTTGGTTGTCTGCAGCAGAGCTCCTGACACACATCATAAAAGGTGGCAGACCTGCTGCAGAAGGGTTGTGGTCCCTGCCTGGTGCAGGGCTGCTTGTCCTTGGTTGGTTTGTTAGCTCCAGAGCTGGTTCTGAGACACTTGGCTCTCTGGTAAGAGGTTTTGGTTGTATAGGTTTTGTGTGGTTGTAAGGCTGTAGAGAGTCAGACTCCACCCCAGCAACTCACTCCACTCCCTGAGATGTGTTTGCTCAGTGGATTGGCTTCTGCCTCACAGCTCTAAGCAGTGCCGCCAATGAACCTTCACTCTGTTACTGGTGACTCTTTTCTCCTCTTTAGAACGAAGTACATGGAGTACTACGAGTCCAGAGACTTGAAAGCCTTTTCAGCAGAACCCCTGCTTGTTTACCCCACCCACTACACAGGGCAACCGGGCTACCTCAGTGACACAGAGACCTCTACCATCTGGGACAACGAGACCGTGTCAACAGACTGGGACAGAACACACTCCTGGAAGTCACGGCAGCAGGGCGAGATCCACAGCGATGCCCAGAACAAGGATGCCCTGCCTTCCCAGTCATCCCTCAACATGCCATCCTCTAGGGATGAGCTATGACTGCCCGCTTCCCCAGGGCTCTGCTGACAGATGAACCTGCCTCACACTTTAGCTTTTCACCCTTGAAAGTTGTAGAGCAGCTCTTCATGTGGTCTCCTTCCCACTGCTTCGAATGGACCTGACAACAAACCGAGCCCCTTAGGACTGGGTGGGGGATGAAGGAGGAAAAAGAACAAGACTGGCAGAAAAAAAGGCAGAGATCTGAACGAGATCTGAACAAAAGCCCTCACAAGCTTTTGTGAAAAGCCAACCTTGAACGACGTCTTTCTACAGTTGCTGCTGTAGAATACTGTATTTATAAAGATTAATATATAGAGGTGTACAAGTGTTAATGCCTTCCTGGGTAGCTGTAACTGGGCTGTTGCTCCTTGTAGGTTTGTAGGCTTCTATAACCCTGTTCATAGGGTACAACTGAGTTTGGGTCACTTGGCTTTGTTTTTCAAAGAGATCCCTGTCAGAATCAGGATGTTTCCAAAGCTCTTCCATGCACTGGAGCAGTGCTCCTCTGCTGTGTCTTCTCCCTCGTCATGCTTCTATAGCTTCCCTCCTCAAACTTCAAAGCTTTCTTGATCTCACCTAAACAGGGCTCTCAGTCCAGAACTGATGTCTTTGTATGGCTCAAGTCTTGGAAGCTGGCAGAGAAAAGTGGAGTTTGCTTTTTCTGTTTGTCCTGAAGGGAACACAGGCAGAGTTAGTCTGTGTCACGTCCCTGCTTCAACCCCTGCTTCAATCTACTCCTTGAAGAAAACAAAGCCTGACAAGCTGTTTGCAGGCCTGTTTAATTAGGCCATAAAACCAAGTACAGGACTTCTAGGAACTTCAAATCTGAAAGGTTTGATTATGAACTGCTTGACACTCTCATTGTAAGAACAAAACCCACAGCAGTGTTAACTGCAGTTAACCTTGTCAGCTGTGCTGTTCTTGACAGCCTTGACAGAATTGTGCATTACAGGACAAAAAGGCAACTCGCCTGGATATTTTTTTCATATGAAGAGCAAACTTGTCTCTCTCTCTCTTTTTTATTTTGGGGTGAGTTCTGGTGTACTTGCATCTGGCTAACACACCAGCACAGTATGGTGTTTGTTTTACTCTTTAAAAACTTTCCTAAGAGGCCAGGTGGTCATGGACCACCACTGCTTAGGTTGGCTAGCACAGACCTCAAGCTACAGGCTGTTGGTGGTACAGGAGGATGTTCTTCTGGATCTGCAGTCTGGAGACTCACCTGCTAGCAGGTCTGTGCAGTTCAGTAGGTGTGACTGGGTTGGTTTGTTCAGAGTTTTGTTGTTTATTTTTAATAATTACTGACCAATATTGTGCTTTCTGCTGAAGAAGCTCTGTTGTTACCTGTCAGCTGGTCTGATAATACATAGAACCTGGTGCAAGCTGTGCAGCTCTGTGTGTGTTCTTCATTGGTTAGCAGTAGCCCTGGCTGGGGAACAGCAGCTCTAAGAATTTCTCAGCTCAGTCACTAGCTCTATACATGTGCCTGTTCTACAACTACTACCTGGAAGCTATGCTCCTTCTGCCGTCCAGGCTCACCAGGTGCCTGTGCAACATGGTAAGGGGAGCAGGTCTGCTAGGGGCCACCATGCACAGCCTGGGTCATTCCTCTGACAAGCCCTCTCTTTCCTCCTCAGGTTTTACTGTACAAGTGGCAAGTCTGATTTGGTTGAAGTGTTGCTCAGCATGATCATCTGAGAGATGTTGGTAAGAAGCTTGGTGTGGCCTTCAGAAGCAGGACATCTGTGAACTGGTGAGCACCCAGCATATTGCCAGGTGTCACTGGGTTATGAGAACCACATTACTAAGTTGTTCAGTCTTGTTAATGTTTCCCTTGAGATTGGGTCTGATTTTGCAGCATTTCTCTGGGCATTTGCTAATGCTGTCTGAGGGCTGGGTAGCTGCCGGCGCTGTGATGGAAAGAGTGCACCAGAGGAGCAGCGCTTCAGCTTGGCATGGCATCCGTGAAGGTTTCCAGTCCCACTAATGTGTATCTGAACAGCAGGGATGAGGCAGCAGTGGGTGGGTGAGTTCCTCTGGCCTGGTGTGGTTTCTCTGATCCAACATTGTGGCTGCTTAGTCCACCTAAAATCTCATTGTCGTTGTGCTGTGTTCACACACCTCACCACTGCATGGGTGAAAGACCCATCTCTCTAGCTACAAGAGAGACCTCCTTTTTCCCCACCCAAGGGAGTAATTCACCTGTGTTGGGAACACTGTTTTTTCCAGATGATGCTGTCAGTGGAATTGGGTTGGATGCTGGGGGAGGCTGAGGTTTTTTTGACTGTATTTGTTAAGCCTTCCAGTACTTCCGGTACAGTTTAATTTTTATCACAGATGTTTTAGCAGGGCCTGTTGTGACAGGACAAGGGGCTTTAAACAAAATGAAGGAAGTTCAGACTAGATAGAAAGGAGAAGTTTTTGACACACAGTGGTGAAACACTGGCCTAGGTTGCCCAGAGAGGTGGTAGATGCCTTATCCCTGGAACTGTTCCAAGTGAGGTTGTCTGGGGCTCTGAGCAACATGCTGTAGTTGCAGACTTCCCCGCACTCAGCAGGGTCATAAGTTGGACTAGATAACCTTTAAAGGTGCCTCCCAACCCAAACCATTCTGATCCTAGCAGTGGCAGCAGCTGTGCATGGTCCACTGCATGCTGCAGGAGTTCAGTGGACTGGCTGGGAGCTAAGTGGAAACATCAGCAAAGCAAAAATCACCCCAGTGCATTTGCTTAGGCACCTACCTGACCTAGGATGGGGCATCTACCACCTCTCTGGGCAGCCTCAGTGGGTAATGTTGGTGAGAGGCTGGGGTATTTTTACATCCCCACTGCTGAAAAAAGACAGCAGCTGTCCTCATAAACACTTTGAGCAACTCAAGAAAAGCAGCATGATGGTAACACTGACAGTGTCACTGCATGTGATGTTGGAGAGTAGAAATGCTGAAGGGACACTGGAAGTGAAGGTTTGCATCTGAACAGGAATACAGGCAAAATGTGGTGTGCCAGGATCTGTGGGTGGCAGAAAGAAGAGTTGTGGGAGCTGGAACAATTTGAGCACAGCTTTAAATCAGTAAAACTGGTGAGGCTGAAGAGGAGTAGTGAGGGAAGTGAAGAGGTGTGAGATCTAAAAAACCGCAACCCAATGGGCATGCAGTAATAAAATCTACTAAGGAAACAGCTTCACACCAGACAAATACTGATGGAAAAAGGTTTATAGAACAAGTATATAAAGAGTACAAGTAAGCAATTAAGAACATTCCCCTTAACACAGACACATACCCTCTGAGTGAGCAACGTTCCACTTAACAACAGGCACTGGACAGACATCAATGCATGCTTACACTGAAAGAAAGAGAAAGCTCTCACATCTCTGGAATCCTGCCTTAATCTGGGCAAAAGGCTAAGGCTCAGTTACAAATTCACCATCTTCACCCTCTCACAGACACCAGATGGGAGTTCTTCAACTGCTGAGATTAGGACCTGCATGGTACTGCTGCTGTAAAGACAGGTGATGGATCTTCAGGTAGTGTAAAAGGCAGTGCAGCCCAGCACTGTCAGGTTATCACTGATGGGCAGTGTAAACTGTGCCCGGTTCCAAGAATTAGTGCTACACAACTCGTGGGAGTTCTGGGGGTTATTTTAGCTATCCCCAATGTCTATTCTTTTAAATAACTCCAATGCATCTTATTTTAGCTAATACCAATGTCTCTTCTTTTCATTAAATCCTAACATCTCTCAGTTTAATTAATCCTAATATCTTTCCAAGGCAGACGGTTCAGTAAGGGCTGCTTACAATCCAATGTCTCATTTATGGCTTTTAAAAACACATCCTGTAACTAACTGTGCTCTCCAACGAGGTCTGTGTTGAGGGAAAAGAGACTCAATAAAGCCATTCTTTAGTTTCTCAGAGAATAGATTATTACATTGTTCCTTCCAGCCGGATTCTTCATTCCAGCTGAAAGATGTACCATGTCAGGAACTGATTTAGGTAAAGAGCGTGAGAGGTGCCTGTAGATTGTGTATAAAACCTCTCTGGGGTGGTGGGGTGACAGGTAAAACCTGGCACGCTCTCTCTCTGCTCAATGCCCACTTTTAAAATACAAGGTGATGGAGTTGCCCTTCAGGAATGAAGATGTGATTTTAAAGTTCTGCTCTCCAAGTTATTGCACGTTACAAAGGGGAACATCAAGCATTTCAGAAGAACATCAGTCATTTCAGAGCACATGCAGAAGGCACTGGTTTCTGTTCAGGGGTTAGCAAAGGAAAAGGCAAACCATCTTGCAGCGGCATTTAGCCAAGACCTAAATCCACGGCATGGTGCTTGCCTTGTCCTTGAGCAAACCACGACATTCATCCAAAAGCAAGCGCAGTCCTTTCTTGGAAAGTTCTTTGGAGAAGGAATAAACCCAAAACAGGGTTAAGTGTTCTGTTGTGGAACAAGTGCAAAAAAGTTTGCCAGCTGTGTGAAAGCAGCGCACAGACTAGCAGGTCCTGCCACCATCGGCGATGAGCGTTCAGGGGATGTACCCGTCCTGCCTCTTTCCTGACTGCAGGCGCCTTCTGGTGGCAGGAGCCACTGCTGGCCTGCAGCTCACCCACACCTTCTGCAAACCGGTGCTCCTTGGTTCAGGCGGAATGGGGTTGAGACTTTTCTTCTCCAGATAGTTGTATAAAAATAAATTTAAACATTCTTCTTCTGTGTAATACTGGCACAAAGGCAAATGTTTTCTCACAAAAATAGTTGGCTTGGGTGGCATTTTTAAGACAAAAGTTGCAGTCCTAATGTGCAAAAAATAAAATCACAAACGACTAAACCAAAAGATAATTCCAGTCTGTACTCTCCTGTAAGATCCATGTCTTGTCCATTCAGATCTGACTGCAAGGCAGGAGAGACTCTTGCTGTAGTTTTACCAAATGTTCACATGGCATTTCAGCCTCAACTATTTACAGAGTGGAATGCTGTAATACTGCATGGTAGTGATGGTGGAGTTCTTGCAGCCAATAATTAATTTAAATTAGTTTCCATTTTAAAAATTCATTAATTTTTTTCTTTTTTTTTTTTTCCTCAATGGCGATTCCTACAGATTCCATGATGACCTTGGGGCTTTCATGTGGAGTCGTAGGTTGGAAAGCCCCTTCCTTTTCCCCTGGCCAGAAACTGGTGGCTTTTTACGAAGAACAAAGTCATAATTTACATGGCTGTTCATGGCATAGAAGACATTCCCCTTGTGTGGCATCACGAGCTCTGAAAAAAAGAGGCCAGAGCAGGCTTTAGAAGGAAAGCCAGGAGAGAATTCGCATTTTTCCTACAGGCTTGTTTAAGTATTGAAAGACAGCCACCAGATCTCCTAGCTGCTTGCCTACCTTTGTCCTCAGAGATGATCTGGACAAGCTCGTAATTCTCAGGTGCTTCAGCCTCCAGGTTATGTTTCGACATTGCTTTCTGCATGACTGTCTGCGTTTTCTCTTGGTTTGTTATCTGCAGAGAGAGAGATGCAGTCAAAAGGAGGCTTTGTCTTACCAGGAGCCACATTTGTCAGGCCCTGGGGAACAGCTCTTTGCAATTTCAACCTCATCAGTCCAAGAAGGGCAAATGTAGAGTCCTGCATCTGGGGAGGAACAACCCTCTGCACCTGTACAGGTGAGGGGTGGGCCTTGTGGAAAGCAGCTCTGTGGAGAAGTACCTGGGAGTGCTGGTGGATAAGTTCACTGTAAGTCAGCAATGTGCTCTTGTGGCTAAGAAGGCAAATGGTCTCCTGAGGTGCATTAAAAAGAGTGTGGCCAGCAGTAGATTGATGGAGATTCTCCTCCTCCTCACTTAGCCCTAGAGTGATGCCACATCTGGAGTGCTGAGTCTAGTTCTGGGCTCCCTGGTTCAAAAGAAACAGGGAACTACTGGAATGTGCTACAGAGAGCCACAAAGGTACTGAGGGGCCTGGAACAGCTCTGTGGGGATGAAAGGCTGAGAGACCTGGAGCTGTTTAGCTTGGTGAAGAGCAGACTGAGAGGGGATCTGATCAATGCTCAGCACGAGCTAAAGGGTGAAGGCCAAGAGGATGAGGCCAGACTCTTTTCACTGGTACCCAGTGACAGGACAAGGAGCAATGGGAACAAACTGAAACCCAGAAGGAACCGGAGGAAAAACTTTGGTGTTAGTATGCTGAAGCCCTTCAGCAGGCTGCTCAGAGAGGTCGTGGATTCTCCTCTGCAGGGAATCCAAACCCACCTGGACATTGTGATTGTTTGCAATGTGCTGTGGGTGCTCCTGTTTCAGCAGAAGGTTTGGACTGGATGATCCCCAGAGGTCCTTTCCAAGCCCCCACCATTAAAACCATAGGTAGCTAAATGTGCTAAAAACTGCCCATCTGTATGTTTGTCCCCCAGGTCCTAGGGAACCCAGAGCATTTGCTCAGCAGCTAAGTCTCCCATCAGTTACCTGCAGAGATTGTGTGTGGGTGACTCATGGCACCTATGGACCCTGCACTGCCTCTACTTGGAACCAGCACCAAGGGAAACCCCTGCATGCTGGTTGCTGGCAACCTTCTCAGCAAAGCTGTGTAACGAAGGGGCTTATCAGCTTCCTGTCTTACAGCTGCCCACTTTCAGAAACCAGCTGCTGGGTAAAGTGTCTCCAGGAAAATCCTGGATCAAAGCTTGCACAGAAGCAGCTTGCCCCAGCAGAAGGGCAGGAGCAGCAAAGCCTGCACTTGGTCATGATGCTTCGCCTTGACTGTTCTGATCCAATACAAGCTTTGGCTTCAAGAGCAGAACCTTCCAGAAGGATGCTGTTTTCAGCACTCTTGTTCATCCCATACTGCACCTGGCTTTAATTGTGGCATTTGTCACTGCCTTTAAGCCAGGTTTGATAGCTTGGCTCAGTGTTCTCACAACTAAAAGTGCCATTTTGCTTAACTCAGCCTGGCTGATAACATCACCAGCACCAAGAGAGTTTTGCTGCTCTGCACCACTCACCAGGATGCTCTTGTACATGTTTCCATTGCCTTCTTCTACGCTGACCCTGATAATGCAGCTGTCTTCTCCTTGATGGTTGTAAAGTGGAGATTTCGGAGCACTTCTTTTCACAGGAACAGGGCTCGGCTCTTCGGGATATGTAGTGGAACTAAAGGGGTCATAGGAGGGGGAAGAGTCGCAGAAGTGGGAAGGGTCGCAGGAGGAGGGGGAGGGGTCNGGGGGGGGGGGGGGGGGGGGAGGGGGGGGGGGGGGGGGGGCCGGAGGGGGGGGGGGAGGGGTCGCAGGAGGAGGAAGAGTCGCAGGAGTGGGAGGGGTCGCAGGAGTCCGTAGGGCCAGAGGATTCAACGAGCTATACAACAGAAAGAAAGCAAGCCCCGTGAGATACTGGCCGTTGTGCATGTCTGTGCTTCTGAAGGAAGAAGCTGGGAAAGCAGAAGGCAGATCCAAAATCTCAGCCACTTGCATTCTCCAGCAGCCTGGCCCTGATGTTCCATGACTCCAGAAAAAGTAACCTTCCCTTGATTAATTTCACCATTGTAATGGAAACTTATTTCCAACTGGGTGTGCTGGACTGACTTGCTCTTTTTTTCCTTCTCCAGAGAAGGCCAGGAGGCGGCAGCAGATCCAAGGAACAGAATCAGCCCGTGGGCAACCAGCTAAGGAATCACTGCTCCTGCTGCAGGCCAGTGCCTTTACACGGGTGAAAAATACATGGCTCCTTGTCTGCCACCTCTCTTTGAATAATCTTTAGGATCACAGAACGCTTTTGGTTGAAAGACAACTTTAAGGTCATCGAGGCCAACCGCTAACCCAGCACTGCCAGCTCACCACTAAACCAGGCCCCTCAGCACCACAGCTACAGAGCTCTCCATCTACACACCCCTCCAAGGATGGGGACTCCACCACTGCCCTGGGTAGCCTGTTCCAGGACTTGACAGCCCCTTTAGGGAAGAAATTGTTCCTTATATCCAACCTAAAACTCTCTTGGTGCAACTTTTAAGGTCAAAAGAGAAGAGTCTGCGGGAAAGACATCACTGTGGAACCCCCACCAAAAATCCCTTTTGCTGGTTTCCTGCCCATGTAGTTCATCTCTCTGGAAGGTAACAGGAGATGCCTGGCCCAGCTGCTCTCAGTATGATCACTCCTGCTCTGGGATGGCCCAGCTCCCAGCGTGCAGGGCTTTGCCTTCTTGGCAAGACCAGGGATTTCCTGGCACGCTGGTTCAGTGGCCTTGTGTGGGACACTGTGTGTGCTGGTGTGCAGGAGGAGGTACAGCAGCACCACACCTCCACTTCCCCAGAGGAATTAAGTCAAGCCAAGCCAAGGGAGTTCACAGGAGGTCAAACCTTCAGGGTTAGTGAGCTCTGACCATCACTTGGTCAAGTGCAGCTGTGCTGCCTTCTCCAGGATGAAGCTGTTTCTAATGCACAGGTGCTTTCCCACCCTGGAAACGCCTTTGCCAGAGGGCAGGAACAGCTTTGCTGCAGCTGGGCTCTCCTTGGTGAGCACGCATCTGCTCAAGTCAGGCTTCCTTCTCCAGCTACAGCCAACTGAGCTTGAGTGACAGAGCAGCAGGCTGCCAACAGCAAAGTAACTCATCAAACCCAAAGTATTCAAGGAGGAAATGATCAGCTGTTGATCTTACTTCTATTCAGCTGATTCAATCTCCTGTTTCATTTATTTCTGTTTGCAGAGACTCAGAAATCCTCTTGTCACAGTCACTACTAATGTCACGCTGCCATGTGCCATGAGCGAGCACAATGCTTGGGCTCCTCACCCAAAGGCTCAGAGGTAGGAATGCCACTAGCCTGCCTCTTCCCTTTTAAAAAGCACTATAAGGAGCTGAAAGAAAAAACAACCTTGTGCTTCTCCAGAACCTCATCTAAACCAAAACCACTGCCAGGTACCACAAGAAGACCTGGTTTCAGGGAAGGAGCACTTCAGCCTGCCTTGTACCTCAGCAATATAGAAAGGATTGTGCTAAAATCATGACTAGATTGCTTCCATTTTCACACACTAAATTCTACAGTCTCTCCATTTCACTAAAAGCAATGATTTAGTCAAGACTAACAGGCTTGAGCAAGTGTCTAGGGCCCACTTGGGGCATCTACAGTCTCATGCTGGCAACAGAGCCCAGACCGTAGCTCTTTGTGACACTTCCCAAGAGTGCCCCTGGGAGTGCTGCAGACCTACCTCTTCAGCTTCAGAATTATTGAGCTCAGATGAGGATATGCTGGCCGAGTCTGTGCTCTCCCCACAGCTCCCACCACGCGTGAAGTTGGGTTTTCCTTTGAGGGGCGTGCTGTGGGCAAGCGCCTCGGAGCCCATTAGGAGTCTGGTGTAGAACAGAAAGCATAAAAGCCACTTAGTGAAAGCAAAACAGAGCTCAGCTCAGTAAAGCTGTCACTTGGTTCAAAACCCCTACCTATTGTTTTGCTTTCCTATCTCGAGTGCCTATTGTTTTAACTTCCTCTGTGTTGTTTATAGGGGTGTTACACACTAACATGGACGATGCCTTCCTTATCCAGCGTGGCCACCAGCTGCAAGACCACAATCGCAGCTACTGCCTCACTATCACTCCTCTTTGCCTTGTGAAATTTTACTTGGTAGGAAATGATTGATCTGATGTGTTTACAAACACACAAGGGGCAACTGTGAGGGATGATGGCAGCTGGATCCTCCTTAGGGACTCCCACATACTGCAGTCATATCCTGGTCCCCATGACCAAGAGGCAGCTCAAAACCAACTTGATCACCATAAGCAAGTGAAACTGTGTGAAAGGTAACAGATGGACAAACACCACCACAGCTATTCGCAAGGCAAATTCATTCCCTGGCTCAGTGAAGGTGCCACAGGTTTCTCTCTAAGAGGCTGGATAGGGATGTGCACCATGAGGAGATCACAGAAAGTGTAAATTACAGCCTTGTCTTCCTTGAGACTCCTAAATGCAGGTCAAGTCAAGGTAAAGGAGTGTCAAAGGAAACAGACTGCTCTAATGTATGGAGAACCCATGTGTCAGCATGCAGGCAACAGTCTAGAACAATTTAGAGAAGGGTCACTGACTGTTGCCAGGGTAAATTATGCAGGCTTTTCTACATTGTTAATTTGCTAAATACAGTCAGAATGCAGGTGGAAAGATTGTTTAGACAAAGACTGCACAGTACAAACAAACTGACTATGGAACCGTTCTCAACTCTACCAAATCTGGTGCTGAACCATGTCCCTCAGCACCACATCTCTGCCTCTTTTAAACAGGTCCCCAGGGAGCCTGTTCCAGTGTTTGAGAGCCATTTCAGTCAAAAAGTGTCTTCTAATATCCAATCTAAGCCTCCCCTGGCAGAACTTGAGGCCATTTCCTCTTGTCCTACCACTTGTTGATTGGAGTAGGAGACCAACCCCCACCTCACTCCAGCCTCCTTTCAGGGAGTTGTACAGAGTTTCACCAGGCTAAACCACCCCAGTTCCCCAAGCTGCTCTTCACCAGACATGCTCTCCAGACCCTTCGCCAGCTTTGTTGCCCTTCTCTGGACCTACTCCAGCACCTCAATGTTCTTTTTGTAATGAGTGCCCCAAAACTGAACACAGTTCTCAAAGTGTGGCCTCACCGGTGCCAAGTACAGGAGGACAATAACTGCCTCGGTCTCATTCTCCTAACACTATAGCCAACTCAGATGGAGTCACCAAAACACTTCCCAGACAGCTGCCTGGGTTTTTTTAGGGTATCAGAACTCAAACCTCTAGTTTGAAAACATCTGTTCTTCATTCTGACCCTGATCTGCAGTAGCACTGACATGACATGAATGGCAACTGCGTGTTTTGAGGAAATCCTGTCCAAGAAGTAAGCAGAAAAGGACATATAAGAGCTGACGGTGCTGTTAAATTCATAATTTCCTCCCTCATCTTCTTCATGCCACTGGTATGTGAAAGTCCCCTTCATATCTCCTCTTCAGTCAGGTTCAACTGTCTCACCTTTAAGGTCTTTTTACTTAAGTCCTTGATCCCTGCTTTCATTCTCTGCATTCCTGCTGGTCTATTGTTTCCCATGGCTATTTAGCTGCCTGCTCTGATCTCCACCCACCTCCTGTTTGAATCTTTGTGGCATTACTAAACTGGACTGTATCCCCATCATTCCTCTTTTTCTTTCTCTAACTTGAAGGCATTTAGGCAGATTGTTTCTGTTATCAAGTGCCTTTTTGTTAACCTTAACATTCATCTTAAAATCCTGCCAGGAATTTTTGCATGTGTAGAGTAAACTAGACTAATAACAGGCCAGGCTTGATCCTCGCTTGCTGCATTCTACTGCTGCATTCAGGGAAGGTAAGACACAATAGATACTAAATTTATAATCCAGCACTAAATTTGTTCCTCTTCCTGACACCTTAAGAAGGGTCATTTGTTTCTAAGCTCATTAATGACCCTCACAGCTCCTTCTAACAACAGAAAGGGACAGCTTCAGACAGAAGCCTTCGTTCCCAGCTGACGGTGTCTCCTGAAAGCCATGGGTCAGTCTGGATCCCCGGCCGTGTGTTACAGCTGTTTGTCTGATTTATTCAGGTTCACATTAACACACCACAAGCCCTTTGCCCCATCGCACTCACAGGCTAAGCCTCTTCACCACACTCTTCCGAGGTTTGGTTGGTGTGGTGCTGATGTCAGCAGCTGCTTCAATCTCCCGTGAAAGGCTGAAACTGCAAAACAGAGGCCACTGGGTTTTTTACAGGCAATACTTTTAGTTCTGTCTCTGAAAGTAGCAATATTCATGAAATCCAAGAAACCTTCATTGATTCCTACTTCACAGAAGGTTGCAGCCCCACAAAGAGGAACATAATATCATCATTGTTTTACTTGGAAAAGACACTTAACATCGCTGAGTCCAACCATTCTCTACCAAGCCTGGTGGTAACCATGTCCCTCAGCACCATATTTCTGCATCCTTTAAACACCCCCCTAAGGAGCCTGTTCCAGTGTTTGAAAACCCTTTCAGTGAAGCAGTTTCTTCTAATATACAACCCAAACCTCCCTTGCTGCAACCTGAGGCCATTTCCTCTCATCCTATCACTATAGCTCTGTCTCCATGTTACCATGTTGAAGGGGATATTTCACTTCTTCATAATGGTTTTAAAAAACAGTGCTTTTTTGGATGGCATCTGTGATTTTATTTTAAAATTCAAGAAAATACTTCATGTGAATCTTGGATAAGCTAATCTGTATTTTTACTACTAAACACAATGCAATACATATCTGCTTACATTAGTGGAGCAGACTGGTAGTCAAAACCTAGTGGAGATAGTACAATGCTGTCAGTAAATGGTCTTGGGATGATCTAGTAGCACAGAGCTCAGCCAGGATGCAAACCCCACCCCATACATCCTGAAGACATTGATCTGGTGAGCACTCAGCAAGCACTGTGTTGTGTCGGCTACCTGCTGCCCACATCCACCAGCCAAATGCTCAGTGACTGCATCTTCATCTCCCTTAGGACTGACTTGAGCCTGTGCCTGCACAGCCAGCCAGCCCAGACACAACAGACTATATCATTTCAAAGTCAAAAACCTGATTTCCAATCTCAAAACTAAGTGCTCCACAGGTTTTCTCCAGCTGTTTAGCAGGAGGCAGATGTATTTCCACTCCCCCAGAGCAGCAGTACACACAAGTTCCTGTAAGAGGATAGCCAAGAGCTGACCTAAGCTGCCTGTGGGTGGGAGCAGGGTAGGAAAAGCCTGCTTTGCCAGCTGGACTAGGAACCCACCTCTCCTCCTCAGTCAAACGCTCCTGTCTCCTGAACCACTGGATGAATTTTTGGTTTGGTGCCAAGCAATAGCTGTTGCACGCAGACTGCAGCAGCTTAATTTGGGCAATGACTTCAAATTCCTAAAAGAAAACAAATAAGCGAACAGGAATTCTAATTAGAAAACAAGACAAGGACAAACTAAACACATGTCACAACAGACCCAGGACAAACTCAGTCTGACCTGAAGTTCAGTTTCAGTTGAATGACTGTTTCAGGAGCCAGTTTGTCAGACTATGACATGAGGGTTTTTTCCCTAGCACCTGTTGTGTGCACTGAGATGTGGACATTTTACCAAGCACACACAAATGGAAGACAAACACAAGGAATCCTGCTTCATCACAGAACTTGTCCCGGGGTCTGCCTGAAATGTAATGTCTGCAAAGCCACTGAAAGCAGCACTGCTGGTTGTTCCTCCAGGAACAAGGGTAGCAAAGAGTTGTAGGTTCTTCAGCTCCTCAGCTGACCCTACCCACTCTTTCCTGTGCTGGCCAGATCAACTCTGAGAGAGGAATCCTATACTTAGGTGGTTCTCAGGCAGCAAGCAAGAGTGAAAATTTGGGGGATGCCTGCCATGAAAGCCTTCTGGTCCTCCCTGGCTTTGCAAATGTGCACTCATGACTGCACCAGAGGAACATAAACAGTGTGACTAGAACACTAAAATAATTCTTACAAGCCCCTTAAAAGCAGGTTACTGACTCAGGAATGGAGCAGAGTCCTCGGGATGGTTCAGAGAGCAGCTTTGGTGCTGGTTTGTACAAAGCTGGGCTATGACCATGGAAAAGCTCATGTATGGCATTAATGGTATCCTGAGCCCTGCAGTCAGATGCACGAGGCAAGTGCAAGCAGTGGTTTGTAGAGCTGGGGGCAGCTGAGGGAAGGAAATGGCTCCATCACAGCCAAATACAAGTCTGTTTTCAGACCCCAGAAGGGGTATTTGGCATGACTTCACTTGGACAGATGTCACCCTAGCACCTTTACTCCTACACAGCATTACTTATCTCTCCCTGACCAACAATGCTCAGGCTGAAAAGGAATACTTGAAAGCATTTATTTCTTAGTCCCATGTACCTAGTTTGTTCTCTGCAGCCTTTTACCTACAAATTGTTTACTGCAGCAGAGGAACAAACTGTATCTTCATGCCACCAGGTCTGATTCAACAGACAGGACACACATGTTATGTATTCCCATGGACACCAAAAGGAAGGAATGAGCATGCCCCAGAGGTAAATCCCAGGGGTCAGAGGTAAATTACAGAATCACAGAATGTTAGGGGCTGGAAAGGACCTCGAAAGGTCATCTAGTGCAACCTCTCTGTCAGAGCACGGCCACCTATACCAGATCACCCTGGAATGCATCCAGGCAGGCCTTCAGTATCTTCAGAGAAGGAGACCCCACAGACCCCCTGGGCAGTCTGTTCCAGGGAATTCAGTAGCCTGCAGCTCCTCCTCCCTTACTGCACACATCTGAATTAGGCTCTCCTCCTCTGCCACCCCTCGGTGTTGGCAGAGCCTCACGGCATTTCAGAGATGTCGTTTTCCCTCACAAACTTGCATTAACATGAGTGTGTTTGTAGATGCAAGAGAACACTCTGTAAGAAATCACAGAACACTCAGCTTACCTTTCGCCTCTTCTCAAAGTTTATCAGGCCACCCTGTTGGAAGGAAAGGGAAGCCATCAGGTAGAAGAGCACATGCTCAGTGGAATGTAATCACAAACGGGGTGAAGCAGCAAGGCTAATGTAAAGCACAGATCTGCCCTGAGCAAGGGCCTTCTAAAAATACCTGTTTCCAGACCAGGTCTAAACCCCAGCACTCATACAGCCAAGTCCCAAAAGGCTATCTGTCCTCATGGCCTACATGGCAATCTGCCCAAGAAGAGAAGCCCGGTACAAGAATGCTCATAAAAGCTGTGCTGAGATCAGGCCTGGGGAATGCTAGTGGGATTTTGCATGCAAGGAACAAGCTTGGCTTTTGTCTGTGCTGTGAGGCTTGAGCTCAGCAGTGTTCCCACTGACTCAGGAACGCCAGCTGAACACAACCCATGGACACAAGGGAAATGGTCAAAAAGAAAATGGACATCTAGCAACCTTGCTGCTTTAGTGCAGTTTGGCAAAACAAACTAGAACCAAAGAGACCATCAGTTACTGCCAGCCCAGAGAGAAGGAGGCAAGCCCATTCTTAGCCTAAATACCAGCACAAGGAAGGCTGAGTGCCTGCAGCATGGCTCCATGAATGGGGCCACATTTCAAAGGTGTTTGAAAACCTTTGAAACAAACACCTTGGAAAATTGGCCCTGTCCTCAGTCTCTGTTAAGAGAGACCACTCTTGCAATCTTTTTTCTCTCTCTATGCTAGATTGGTTGCCTCTGCTTGTTCAGCTTAAAGAGAAAGGGAAAATCCCAAGTTGAGGGCTCAGATGTGTCTGAGTCCATACAGAAGCACTTCAGTGATCAGTCTGAAAAGCTGACTTCCTGATTCTGGGTATCTTACCAATTATTCACAGAAATCCTTACAATTAAATTATGTTTTCAGGAAAATAAAACAGAATAATGGAAAGTCTACTGTCCTCATGCTCTTAACCTAAGGAAACAATCATAAAATCATAGAATCATTTAGGTTGGAAGAGTCTTTAAGACAAAGTCCAACTGTTAACCAGCACTGCCAGGTCACCACATCTCCCTGGTCCCTCAGCCCCACATCTACATGGCTTTGAAACTCCTCCAGGGATGGGGATTCCAACACTGCCCTGAGCAGCCTGTTTGGTTCTAAGCTTGTCCCTTGAGATAACTGCACTCAAATTCACACAAGATTCTTGTTGCAAATAAAACTAATTTGTTCCCTTTTGGTCTGTTGTTGTTGTTGTTTGGTTTTTGTTGTTGTTTCTGGTTTTTTTTTAAGAGCTTCCTGAGAATCCTGTAGAAGATACAAGAACAGACACACTCAGAGCTGGAAAGATAGGGAGGATATTTAGGATTCCAAAATAATCACACCAAACTACCTCAACATAGTCCTGAAGGGCTGTGTCAAGCATGATGAGATCAGTGAGGAAGGTACCAAGGTAAGGAACTGTGCCTTGCATTGCCCCCTGCAAAAGATCAGAGCCACAGTAAGAAGATGAAATAACCAAAGAGTGGTCTTCTGAATCATGTTTTCTTTCATTCCACCATCCTCAGTAGCGAATCTAGAGGTTAAATCAAATTTTGATGAGAACAGGATGCTCTCACCAATATTGCCTAGTGGTTTTATACCGCAACATAGCCTGCCCTGATTTTTAACAGTGGGTCACCAGGAAACCCTGCTTGTGGAAGAAGCACTGAGGAAGGGTCTCTGGTTACTGGGTGCCAGAGAAGGAGCTGAGCAATGGTCCTGGCTAGCCTATGGAAGCAGTTTCTGCTTCATTCCAGTTGATTTTTATCTGATGATGGTAGACCATGTGACAGGCAACTCAAATCAAATGCTTTCCTCCAAGAAGTGCCCATCTTCCCCAGCCATTCATCTTATTTTAACAGTAACAATTCGCTTTAAACCTTGGCTGCTAGAAGTTGTAGAGTCTGCACTCTACAGTTCACGTTTCTACACACTTGTGAGGGAAATGCTTGTTTCTACCATCCAAAAGGATCTGTATTTTTCTCAGTCACATTCAACACTTTGGCCTCCCTACCCCAGATTTCTCTTCCCCTGTACTTTTAAATCTTTGCCAACTTGAAGACAAAAGCCATTTTCATCAGCAGACTGGAAAGTGGACACATCTTACAAAGCCATCTCTGTCGAATTCTGTACAGTTTTCAAGCTGGTGCACTGGAAGCTTCACGACCTTGTTTTAAAAAGATTCTTGCTCTGGCTAGAGTTAATTTTCTTGATCACAAGCATTCTGGTGTTTACATTACCTACTTAACTACACGAAATTGTGTGGGTTTCCATCTAGTTCTCTCAAAAGGGTAATGAAAGTAGTTAATGGGAGGGCAGAAACTAGACAGTTGAAAAAGATGAACATGTTTGTATTCATCAATCATTTAATAGAATCACAGGGAGGGACCTTTAGATCTCATCTAGTCCAACCCTCAGCAATAAGCAGGGACATCTGCCACTAGACCAGGATGCACACAGCCCCATCCAATCTCAGCTGGAATGATTCTAGGGATTGGGCATCCACCACCTCTCTGGGCAACCTGGGTAGTATCTGACCACCTTCAGTGGGAAAAGTATCCTTGTAGCTAGTCTGAATCTCTCTTTTTTAGTTTCAAACCATCAGCCCTTGTCCTGTCACAACAGACCCTGCCAAATAGTCTGTCCCCAGCTTTCTGGATGGTTCCTTTAAGTCCTGAAAGGCCACAAGAAGGTCTCCCCAGAGCCTTCTCTTCTCCAGACTGAATGACTCCAACTCTCTCAGCCTGGACTGGCAGCAGAGGGCTTCGAGCTCTCCCATCATTCCTGCGCCCTCTTCTGGCCCCACTCCAACAGGTCCATGTCTGCTGTGCTGAGGACTCCAGAACTGGTCCCAGCACTGCATAGAGAGTCTCAGCAGACCAGAGAGGCAGAATCCTCTCCTTCCGCACTGCTGGGGATCAGCCAAGGACACGAGTTCTGGGGCTGTGAGCACATGGTGCCAGCTCACAGTGAGCTTCTATGTGCACATTTTATACACACACAGAGCATTACCTGCTCACTCTGATCCGCAGCAGAAGGGGATATATTTGCAGAGTCAGGCTGCAGAGCCATTCTAAGCTTTTCAGTTGACTTGCTTTGTATCAGCTAATTGACAGCAGCACTGCGGTCGTTTCTCTGGACAGAGAGCACATTCACGAGCATTGCCTACTCTTGCTTGTTTTGTTAAACACCCTTCCAGATCTGGCTTCTGTCATTCACCAGTTAGGGTTAATCATGCTACCTGCTCAAAAAAGAGAGGAAAAAGACCCCAAATATACCATATCTTTTTGACTTTGCAGCCGTCTCTGTGTCCTTCTTTGGGTTTCTTTCACGCTGCTGTCCAAATTTGCAAATTTGGATGTTCCTTCCTGTGAGGTGAGAGAGAATTAAACATAATTAACGCAAGAGCTAACTGGTAAGCTGGCAGCTGCACTGCTGTCAAATAATTGCAAATGCATTTAGCCAGGCAAGCTAGGCCAGAACAAATACTTGCTGTGCAGACTCGTGTGTGAAGGTACACGTGCTAATTTTCTGGGAGCGACAGACTGGGAATTCTGGACAAAATCCCACAAGGTGACTGACAGTAAGGGAATTTTTCTGCAAAAGGTCTCTGCTCTGGCCAATCTAAGTGCTGCTCAAAGTCTCTTGGGAGTTTAAATCAGAGAAGCTTAGATATACTTCAGGTGGCCAGGTGTTTCTCTGAAAATCATCCTGACAACTCTCAACCTCAGGACTTCTGCTTCATTTCCTTGTCAGGATTGCTACCTTATGTAATGTTTTGTTGTTCTTTCTATGCCACAGCACAGAGGTCCAGCAGCTACCCTCTGTAGCTTATTGACTGATACACAACCACACAGGAAACAGAACTAATAGGTTTTCATCTCCAAATCCAAGCTTTCCTGTGAAGGGAGGAGCTATTTCACAGCAGATCCTTTAGCCTTTATTCCTCTAAATCCATACAGGACACTGCGAGTTACTGTTTGTGTAGGGGATGAATGATTACCCATATCTTTTTATGGCAAAACAACAGCCTGTGCTTGTAAAAAATCCTCTCATTACAACATCTACTTCTCTCGGTCACAGCTAATGATCAGGTCACTCAATCTGTATTTTCTTCCTCATCTGCAGAACAGGAGTGACTGAAAAAGGACTGCTGTCTTCATGTCTTGGAGATGCTGAAACTTACAGTGGAGATTCTCTAAACAGCAGCTGTGGTGGGCTGGTGCAGAAGCTACAACTGCTCTGGTGGCAGAGCTGTTGTGTGGGGAGAAGAGCACAGAGTGCTCCCTCTCTTGTGCTGGCCAACCTGTTTCATAGGGCATTTTGCCTGCTTTTCACTGAAATGTGCAGGATGGGTAGCAAGAGCGAACATGGCTTCCCTGGAGGGACTATTTATAGTAAAACAAAACTGTTAAGGATTCAGTGGTCATTAATCCTCCCATTGTTACAGTAGGGTCCAAGAGGAGAGGCAGGAGAGGAAGTTCTAGCTTTTCTGTACAGCTTTTCTCCTCTCATTGCTTTCAAAATGGTTTGCAAAGCCACTTAGGCAGAGTAATTTGTTGGGAGCCAGAAGGTCTGGGCTCAGACTGAGTTGTTGTTCTGTCTTTTTAATATTGAGTTAAATAAGCTGTTCTGAACACACATTTTCCCCTATGCTTGCCTCACCTGCTGTAAAACACCTACAGATGTTGACAAATGGATGAGAAACAAACCTCTCAAACAGTGAGAGGTTTGAATGTGTTCACCCATCAGTCCTGAGCAAAACACAAGTGTTTCAGATACCCAGGCAAGGGGTAAGGTACAAATGCCAGGCTGACTGAAGAGAACTGCCCAAAGCTGAACTGCTTTATTGCAACTTTTTTTATGTAAACAGAAAAATCTGCCACAAATCTTCCTTAGTTTCTACAGAACATACCCTTCCCCTGCTATTCTTCCTCACGCCTTTCAAGCTCCTTGAGCTTGTTGAGGTTCGCCTAGGAGAGTGCAGAAGTCAAATTGTTTCAGACAGAGCCTGCTTTGTTGTCCATCTGGCCACACACAGAGCAGGAAGCCTGTTCCTTCAAAATTCCCAGCCCTGTTTTCTAGTTCCAAGAAAGGTAGGGGATAGTTGGATAAACATCTTGGTTTAATTCCTGCGCTGAAGCTGAGTGGCATTGTTCCAGTGAAATCAAAAGCACTACCACGGTGACACCCAGCTGAGAATCGTGTTTGGAGCTGCTCTGCACTCACCAGTGCAACTCACCAGAGCCTTCTCAGGGTTGCTCAGGCAGTGCAAGTTTTCCTCCTTGTACAGAGTGGTATAAAGCCACAGCTATTCTTGATGCAGGCATCACCATGCCCAAGGGACTCTTAGCAGTGACCTAACTGCAGCAGCAGGACATTCAGCTTGAGGAGTCCTGCTGCCTTGTGAACAAGTCCACAGAAAATCTGTGCTGTGCAGCCTGCTGTGTGGGTATCCAAGCTCGACATGCTGATACTAGTGTAGCTTCATAGAATGACCTGGCTTGGAAGGAACCTTTAAAAGTAATATATTCCAAGCCCCTCTTCAGTTAGCAGGGACATCTGCAGCTAGAGCAGGATGCTCACAGCCCAAAACAAATTCCCATGGAATGTTTCCAGCAATGGGGCATCTACCACCTCTCTGGGCAACCCAGGACAGTGTCCAAAATTTCTTGTCTAATTTCTTCTAGTCTCAATCTCCCTCTTTTAGTTTAAACTATCACCCCTTGTTCTGTCACAACAGGCCCTGCTAAATAGTGTGTCCCCAGCTTTCTGGCTGGTCCTTTTTAAGTCCTGAAAGGCTACAAGGTCTTCCTGCAGCCTTTTCTTCTCCAGGCTGAACAACCCCAACTCTCTCAGCCTGGCCTCACAGCAGAGAGCTTCAAGCCCTCCCATCATTGCTGTGGCCTCCTCTGGCCCCACTCAATAGGTCCATGTCTCTGCTCTGCTAAGGATTCCAGAACTGGCCCCAGCACTGCAGGTGACATCCCAGCAGAGTGGAGCAGAGGGGCAGAATCTCCTCCCTCTGTCTGCTGGAACCACAAAATCACCTCTTAGCCCAGCAGAAAAGCTCAAGTTTTACAGACCTCTCTTGCATAAAGCACCACATCCAGTAGCACAGGGAGAAATGAGCTTTGGCAGTTGGTTAGAGAAAGGGCTAACCTCAGCTTTGATTGTGACCACAAGCATTGCAATTTGAACCAAGTCTCACCTTCATCAGCAGCTCCCTAGTTGTCATATAGTTGTCATGGTCTGAGAAGGTATCAGACAGCTCTTCCAACAGCAGCACTGCATCCCTGTAACAGGAAAAGATTCAATAATTTCTGTTAGTAGTAAACACTCTAAGTCAGACTGGATCAGTACTTTTTCTTATACGCCCAACTGGTAATGATCCATAAAGACAACACCACAAAAATGTACCCAGTGAGATGCAGCATGTCTACATGTCTACTAGGAACCTTCCTGGGATCTTCTGGTGCCCTCAATAAATTCAGACTTTATTTGACAGCATCACAAAAAACACCACAGGTATGCAGACCCAGAGCAGCATTTTCAATCACACTGCAGACTATGAGACTGTGGTTCTAAGAAGGTGGTTAAATGGATTCAGAGGAATAGAAAAATAGCAGACAGAGGTATCTCAAGCACTTCATATTTGTCCTTGTTCCATGCAGTCTGAAAAGCTAGAAGCAGTTAAGTGTATGAGTCCGTTCTAGTGCCAAATGCTACACACACAAGGTCATAGAACGGTTTAGGTCGGCAGGGACCTCTGAGGGTCAGCAGGGACATCTTCACCTCTATCAGGCTGCTCAGAGCCCTGTCCAACCCAGCCTTGAAAGATAGCAATATTCTGACCAGGTACACAGGGCAGTGGAAGGAAAGGCCCACCTCTGTGCAGGGGAAATGCAGCAGAGTACTCTGTGACAGAGGGACATTTTCCTTTATCAAAGGCAAAGGAATGAAATCTCTCCTTCCCAAATGGAACAAGCAGGTCACCATCTTTCCTGCACAGATTTCTGGTGTCTGTTTGGCATGCAGTAAATACAGCAGCTGCACATAAAGGTATTCCCCTGGAAGAAATCCTGTGTTCAGCAGACTGAGTTTTTGTAGCCCAGGGATATGTGTAAGAAAATGTCAGGACTAGGAGAGCATTAGCAAGGGTTTGTCATAACCTGAACCTCCTCCAACTTCAAGCACGTATCTGCCATGGCTGTTGTATTGTGCATGTTATTTCCTATAAGCTTTTCAATCTGCAAGAGCAGAGCCTGGCACACAATGCAGAAGAAACTTGGAATGAGAAGGAGGGACTGAAAACAGTAAGCTGACCCACTCTAGGTCAATAATGGCAGTAACTGTGTTTTAGACATGTCTGGATGAGGCTTTGAATAACGTGGTCTAGTGGGAGGTGTCCTTGCCCATGGCAGGGGGTTTGGAACTACATGATCTTTAATGTCTCTTCCAATCAAGCTATTCTATAGTGATTCTATGATTTAAAGCAGAAAAGACAACAGGCAAGTACCATGGTGCCCTTGTGCTGACCTTCTGAGAGTGGTGGGCATGGGCTGGGTGAGTAGCTATTCCCACAGCTTTTCAAAATAGGTTGTGGAAGATCCAATATGCTATAAAGCACAGAAGAGACCCAGTGTCCCTGAGCGCAGGTTGCCCCCTGAGTATGAAAGAGGAGCTCATGTTTTAGCCTCACAGGAATGAGAAGCTCTTCTGAAAGAATAGATGTCCATGAAGGAGCAGAACAGGAAGACTGGGAAGAACCAGATGAAAAGACGGAGCACTGAGTTTGTCTTTGTTTGGGACTAGCCACAGAAACAGGAGGAGACAACTTACTTTGCAACACATGCCCAGGACCTCTTTAACCGAAAGATGGAGTTGGACTGCAGTGCTGAAATGATAGCCCTCAAGGAGGAAAAATTCTTCAGCATCCTACATTCCTGTGAAAGGAGTGGTTAGAGACACAGGAGCATTAAATGTCAGCATTACCATCATGCAAGTGCTCATCTGTTTGATCACTGTCATGCTTGCTACACATTCCCACTGCTAAGCAGGCAGCTGTACAAATATTTAGCATCAAAAATATCACTCCCCATCTCCAGTCAAAGACTTTATGGGCTTTGGCACTTAGATCTTGTTTTCCTCACTTTCATGTATTTGTGGTGATGTTGTGGTGCTACAGCTTCCATTTCTAGTGAAAATAAAAGCAGAACAGAGTCTACAAATCTGGGCTAGAGAGCACAAATGTTACATTTCTTAAAAAGCTCTTTATAGTTACTGATCCCTTTTAGCCTTTTGAGTGAAAAACCCAGGGTTTGCCTCTTTGTTTGTGGTATTTAAAATGTAGCCACTCAATCATCTAAGTGTCAATTAAAAATAAAGACACGCAAAGCAGTAACCTGTTATTCGAGTATGTGCACACTGTCAGAGAGAAAAGCCTTCACAACTTTTCCAGAGCTGGGGTCAAATTCTAACAGGTTCACGAACATTTCTGTGAACAGCATCTCTGTGGCAGAAGCTTTGATGGAAAAGCACACTGAAAAATTGGATTGTCCAAAAAACAGCACAGATTCCTGGCAACGAAAGGTGGAAGGAGGGGGGGGGGAAAGTCTGGCCTGCGACTCTTCAAGGAACTGCTGTTTATCTCTTGGTGGCTCATGAAGTAGGGCATGGGCACCACAGACTTAAGGAACTCTGATGAACAGAAGCTCTCACACAGGCATCTGTACACAGAAATTCAGCAGGCAACACACAGGAGTGTTTGACTGCACGGAGATGAGAGTCAATTAAATTGCAACTCCAGTGCTGCACATTTTGATGGAGCTGATGGTTAGAGTAGTAATGCTGATTATGTAAAGGAGCCTTACAGTGAAACAGACATAATTTATTTCCTTTGTAAGACTAACAAATGTGAAGTGATCTCAGCACAAACAGCTCTGCTCACACGAGTTGCACTTGAACTGACTGAATAACTAAGGCAAGTACATCTACTCCCATTTACTCACCTAAAAATAATCTTTGTGCAACTTAGGAGGCTACATTTAACATCGTGTGGCTTAAGGAGACTGACTGGGCAGACTTGAAGAAGTTAACCTAGATAAAGACCAAGTTAAAGCTCATGTGGTAGGACATGCAAGACCTGAAAGCTCTTAGTGCATGGTTTGGGGCCAGAGGAGCCACATAACAGCTCTTCTTCAGGGACTGACACATTTAAGAACAAAATCTTCACGTTCAACTTGAAATTCAGGTAAGGGCAACACAACTTTAGAGGCACAAACTCTCAGATTTCCTTTTTTTTTTTTTTTCCTCCAAATACAACAGGAGTCTGGATTGGAAGATCTAATCTGGAACCAGTCTGACTTAATTGCACATTGCCTAATTTAGAGCACATTAGGAGTTCAATATTGGATTGTGCATTCTTAATGATTTAACTGACTGCAGACTAAACTTCAGCAAGCTTTCATTTGTACATAAGATGGACTTTTAAGAGTGGTTTGGAGAACTTTGTTTCATGCTGTGTCCTTCACAAGGGGAAAACCAGAAAGAATCCTGTGCAGAAGCAACTTGATTTAAAAATAAATAACTAAGCATAGCAGGATATTAATGATTTCATTTTACTTCTTATTTTTAAAGAAAATATTGCATGCATGAAATTGGCTGCCCCTGCTCAGGAATCTTAGATCTAGGTGGAGCAGAGAGGGCTGGCAGCTAGAAAAAGACTTCAGTTTATCTTGTAAACCAAGAAACTGGACCCCAAAGTCACAACCAGATAACAACCACGGAACTCCACACTGCCAAGTTACAGAGTTAGCTGTCAGTGAATAACTGCACTCTAATGAGTAGATTAGTTTCTAATTCAGGCACCTAACTATTACGAAGACTCATTTGTATGCACAAAGTAAGCAGCTTTCTTCAGAAGTGGGCAACTAAGTACACATGCAACTGGCTGTTCTACATGTGCAATTACTGTCTGGAGCATGCACATGCATTTTTCACGCGCTTAGCTAAGACTTGGCTATTTAATTATGTGTATCAATTAAGCAAAGGGAGAGCCACTGAATCAGTAAAGGGGAAGAACAAAGTTCTCCATCCCCAGAACACTTATGCTGAGTGTGGTGCCTGTGCTGGCTGCCACAGCTTCAGCGGGAAGCAGCTTTGGACTTAGAATCATAGAATAGTCAGGGCTGGAAGGGAACTCAAGGATCACCTAGCTCCAACCCCCATGCCATGGGCAGGGACACAGCACACACTAGATCAGGTTGCTCAGAGCCCCATCCGGCCTGGCTTTAAAGACCTTCAGGGCTGCAGCTTCCACCAACTCCCTGGGCAACCTGTTCCAGTGTCTCACCGCCCTCATGATGAACAGCTTCTTCCTAACATCCAATCTGAAGCTACCCACTTCTAGTTTTGCTCCACTCCCCCTAGTCCTATTACTAGCTGACGTCCTACAAAGTCCCTCCCCAGCTTTCCTGTAGGCCCCCTTCAGATACTGGAAGGCCACAATAAGGTCTCCTTGGAGCCTTCTCTTCTCTAGACTTGAATAGCCCCAATTCTCTCAGTCTGTCTTCATAGAAGAGGTGCTCCAGCCCTATGATCATCGTCATGGCCCTTCTCTGGACACATCCCAGCACATCCATATCTTTCTTGTAATAGGGGCTCCAAAACTGGACTTGCCTAACCAGGCTGTCCCAGAAAGGCTCCTTTTGCTGGTGTCTTCTGCAGCTTAAAGATCTGCACTCAGAAAGTGAGAATCGAGCTTCCTAATCCAGCCACACAGGGTACAAAGCAGCTGTCAGATGATAACACAAACGAGTGGATGTAAGCGTCAGAAGAGAGGTGACAGACTTCCTTCCCCATACCAGCTTCCTGAAGCATGCGGTGCTCCGAGCCGAAGTGCCAGGACTAACAATACTGTCTCTGGAAGCACAGGAAGTGGATTGTCAAGGCTGGAGAGCTTGGCTTGAGTTTTCTATGACTATTTATTTTGTACAGGTCAGAAAGAATCCATGGGATTCTTAAAAGAAAAGTCAACACATGTCCATGTGAAAGTGCTTCAAGGTTCTCTTCAGAAGAGAGAGATCGAATCAAGTGCCAGCTGCCCAGTGCTCTGAAGGGCAGTTACAAAGATTACAGTAAAATATTAAAGATAAAATCTAAGAAATCAGCAAAGTAGAGTTATGTGAAGAAGGCAGGCAAACCCTTTCATGCAAAGATGAAGAAACACCTAATCTGCTACAAGAGAATGGAGCTGAAGGCTAAAAATGTGTTCGAGAAACACGTGAGCCTGCTAAAGCAGAAGAGGAGGAGACTGGCATCACGTTGTAACCCTATACTTATTTTTTCTGGTCCCTGCTTGCACCTCTCACCCCATCACGTCCAGCTGGTTTGTACACCTGATGTAAACTCTGAGTAACTCAGTGGCAAACAACCTTTCAGCCTCAAGAACTTTTCAAAACAAAAGAGTACAAACAATAATTTCATTTTTCCACATTTAAGAAGCTCCTGCTTCCTAGAATTAAGATTGCTTTGTCTGCACCTACTTAAACCTTGTATTTGCTTTCATACATACACACAAGTGATTGTCCCTCTGTACTTGGCACTGGTGAGGGCACACCTTGAATACTGGATTCAGTTTTGGGGCCCTCTCCAACAGAAGGATATTAAAGGTGCTGTACTGTGCTCAAAGAAAGGCAACAAAGCTGCTGACGGGTCTGGAGAACAGGTCCAGTGAGGAGCAGCTGAGGGAACTGGAATTTAATCTGGACAACAGAAGGAGATTTTCTGGCTCTCTACTACTCACTGAAAGGAGGTTGGAGTCAGGTGGGGGTTGGTCTCTTCTCTCTTAGCAAGTGGTCAGACAAGAGGAAATGGCCTCAAGTTCTGCCAGGGGAGGTTTAGGTTGGACATTAGAAGAAACTTCCTCACTGAAAGAGTTCTCAAAGACTGGAACAGATTCCCCAGGGAGGTGGCTGAATTCCCATCCCTGGAGGTGTTTAAAAGAGGCAGAGATCTAGTGCTGAGGGCCATGGTTTAGCACCAGCCTTGGTAGAGTTAGAGAATGGCTGGACTCTATGACTGATACTGAAGGTCTTTTCCAAGCAAAATGATTCTATAATTCTGTGATGTACGTGAAGGTATGAAAACACAAACAGTTGTGCTGTCCTCTACCACATCTGATTTCAGCTCCCACTGTGTTCATTTGACAAGAGAGAGAGCATGATCCTCACGGACTGAATGTTAATGGCCCAAGACAGGTGACCACAAAGCTTATTCTGCCTGCACCACTGCCAGTCCAACTCCACCCTAGTTAAACATTCCTCTGAAAACAAGTCTAAGCTTTGGATGTGATCAGCCATCACTTCTTTCACTGATATGAGCAGGATTTCCTTCCTAGGGAAGTGCTTAAATTTATCCCTGTCTTATCATAAGTCTTATATTATCAGGTATATGGTACTCCCCATCTGCCTCACCCATTCACTAGAGCTCCCAGCCCTGTGAAGAGACCAGCACCACCCCCATTTCCATGGTGTGAAAGGAACTAAGGAGAGGAAGGGGAATACTTCATCTGCTATTACAAAGAAAAGCAGTCAAAAATAGAAAGATTTTGAGCTAAGATGTTAATTGGTCTGGGACCAACGCACACAACCCCCTTCTTCCCTCCCACCTCCTGCACCAGAAACAGGAAAGAATACAGAATAAGTGCTTTACATGTGCAACATGAATCCACTTCTCAATAATCTTGGCTCTCTGCTGCGTTTTGAGTTCCCTGTTCTTCATGATAGTGCTGAGAACGCAATTGGTAACCGCATTGAACTGAACAATGGTGGCTCTGATGGTAGGTACCAGGTGTTTGTTTTCTTCCTTGTCCCTTCGAGACCAGATGCTTCCCAAACAGTGGTGGGAAACAACTTTCTGGAAGAGTTTCTAGAGAGAAATAGAGATGCCTTAGGTCAGCAGGATTCTCCTAGACCTCTAATTGTCCACAGGACAGTGGACAATGTTTACAGTACAAATTCAATCTAAATCTAACGTGGTATTAAAAGGTAAAGATTTGTTTTCTTTTAGTTTAAAATAGACACTTTGGCACTGTATTTATAGGCTTGATGCCCTAGAAAATCTGTCAGCTAAATAGTCCTGGGAAAATAAGAGAGAACTTTAGATCAGTTACATGACCAAGGGGAAAGAAAAAAAAAAATAGTGATATTCCAATCCCATCACAGGGGAGGATTGGGAGGGACCTCTGAAGATCACCTAGTCCAATGCCTCTGCTAAAGCAGGAGCACCTACAGCAGATTGCCCAGGAGTACAATGCGCAGGGGGGGTTGGAATGTCTCCAAAGATGGAGACTCCACAACCTCTCTGGGCAGCCTGCTCCAGGGCTCCAGCACTCTCACAGCAAAGTTTTTCTTGATGTTGAGGTGCAACCTCCTGGATTCTTGTTTGTGCCACACTGCTCCTTGTCTTATAACTGGGCACCACTGAAAAGAGTGTTTCCCCTGTTGTGGAACACTGTGTTTATACAGACAGACATTTCAAAGATCATAGAAACCCAGCACTATTTCCTCTCACATCTCATTTACTCTACATACTGCATCCATGTATGTCAATTGTTCTGCCACAAGATCCTCCTGGAAAGAAGAAAATTCTGCATCTTCTTCACACTGGATCTCCAAGTCCTCTTTATGATCCAGGTCACAGAAGGTAGAATTAATGAAGTTGTCACCTGTCCAAGATAGAAAATACAACTTAGTAAATGTGCACAGCAAGCACTGAATCAAAGCAGAAGTTTGTTTAAAAGACCACAGTATATACTGCAGCACAATGCCCAAAGGGTCCTGCCTGATGCCATGGTCTCACTGTGCTATATGTTTTAGCAAGAAAGATGTTGCCCTGTAGAATAAATTGGAAAAGAAAAGGTGGGAAAAAAAGAAACAGAGTTAGAATTGAGCTGTTCAGGGATTCTTAGCAGAGAAATGGCTTCAGCCATTCTCTAACCTCTCTTCTGAAAAAAGAAACACCACCACCCCACAACCAAAATTCCTCATTAGCACTGCTGAATTTTGTTAATCTAATTTTTCAGTATTTATGCATTTTATAATCCACAAACAACAAAAAATAAACTGCAGAGGAACAAGATTGCAGTTATACTTCCAAAATACTGCATTAGGAGCGCTCTTACATCCAGATTTCATCTCCCACATGTGGAAATAAAAAGAGCTATCGGATTTCTTGGAACCATTTGCGGCTACATGAGTTGTACTAAAGAAAGTTTATTCCAGCATCCCTCGCCTTCCCTCTATGGGAATTCTTCCCAGCAAAAGAAATACCATGAGCACCTACAGCACTCTGCTGAATGCTTCATCCAAACTTGCACTGGGCAGCAGTGGAAAGGTGGGAGAGGAGACCTGTCCTCAACCAAGGGACCCAATCCTGTGCAGAAGGGAAGGGATTGCACAGATATTCTCATGCCACTTTTTGGCTCCCACAAGTTAGGAACAAAGCCACAATAAAACACAAAGAAATATGCCCTTGTTTCCCATGGTGGAAGAGGAAGTCATACAGAAAATTCCTGAAAACAAATCCTCTTCCTAATCCCTTTTACTGTAAGGCAACACTAACTCCCTGAGAAAGGAGGAAAAAAAAGTGGACTTGAAGACTAACACCACAAGCACTGAGCTTACTACCAGGGAGATTTCATTAACAACAACAAGCAGTGCGTGTCCAAGTATGTTGTGCAACACTTCATTACCCAATTAAAGCAAACATGAAAGTAACAAAAGCAGATAAAGTGAGACTTCATCACTGCTTGTCAAAATACTCTGGTTTTCCTTTCTTCAGTCCTTAGCGAAAAAACCCCAACCAATCAGCAATGCCAATCACTGCAGCTCTGATGTAAGAAATTAGGGGTACAGGCTGCACTCAGACTTCCACCTGTAAATTCCAACTGCACCATTTACTGAGAGAGCTGAACACGATACATGGAGACCTCTGTCCCAGCAGGGTTCTTCTGTGGTTGTTTTGTAACAACACACATAATTAAATGGACTTCTGCTGAACTGTTACAAGAGTCACACTTTTTTCCTCTCTCTCTTTGGCTGTGCAACTCTTCATTTTCCTTTCAGCTCTTGAAATTCAACTGAAAATTCTCATCACTGCTTTGCAACCCTACTCAAATCCTTGTGGAATTCTTAAAATTAGGCCGAAGTAAGATTTCCTTTTTTCTTTTTCATGCCTCTTCTCCTTTCTTTCTCACCTTCATGACCATGTAACCAGTCTTTTCCCTAGCCTCCAAGAAGCCGGAATCCTCTCGTACTCAAGTATCTCATCATCTTCAAATCACCCTGATCCACTTCGCCCTTTCCAAGCCCAGCTGCCCTCTTGACTTTGCTAAGAGCAACCACATGCCCCTTCCTAATTTGCAGTCTCTGACTCACCTTGGGTTGTATTGCTCAAGCTGCAAGAAGTGAGGCCAGGAACAGCTTTTATCTGTGGATTTGCCTCTGCAATCTAATCTGCTGGCATGGCTGATGGCAGCACTGAATGGGTCTCTGATTACCCGAATCAAAGTGCAGGACTAAGACTCAGATTTGTGAATTCAGAGCACAGGATGAACGCTTTAGGACAATTATCAGCTGGCCTTGATGGCCGACAAACACATTAAGAGTTTTGAGAGAACACTCTGAAAGAAGATGGAGCTCTGATAAAGTGTCAATCCTAAAACTCTTCTCTACAGACCCCACAGGTCAGTTGTGTTCTCCTTTTATTCTAATTCACAGCCTCTGTTTTGCCACAGTTTATCGTGTTGTCTGCCACAGCATCCTGCAGACCGACCCATCTGTAACCTGGAGAAGAACCTTTCCAACTGTTACCTGAGGAAACCAGTGCAGAAGCAGAGCTGCTGGGAACGTCTGTTTGCTTTGAGCAAGAGATGAACCCAAATATAGCTCTTGGGAGCTTTCTTTGATCACCCCGTGGGAACCTAAGCCAGGAAAGCACATCAATAGCCCCACACAGGCAATCCCATTCACCTGCCTGTGTTCCATAGGGAAAATGCCTGGGCTTTGTGCACCACTCCCTTCTCTGTACATATTATTGACTGAGTTAATTTGGCACTTCACAGCATTATGCACTAAGGTGGTATTTCTGGAACATCCGTCAGACATGGGGTTTATGGGATGAAATGTGGGATTTTCCTGTCATTTCCTTTATTGCATTCATTATTCCCTCCTGCCCCTTTGCCAAAACTGGAAGCTGATCCTAGTTGTCACTTGCACAGTAGGTGAGCTGCAATGGCTTTCCAGCATGTGGCACAGGAAGCTTTCTGGGCAGGATAAGGGTATGTGTGGGGCTGGAGGCTGCACACAGCCTATCTGTGTTACTACAGCTCACTATTGTCTCGGTCGGCTGTGACCCCCAATAACGTCAGATTTTCCTCTGTCCTTGGATACCAGCAGTCGGCCGCTCAAATAGGAAAAAACAGCCACAGCCACTTCCTCTGACATAGTGGTAACTAGGAAGAAAAGCCTCATGACAACAGGGCTTCTGACTCAGGCTGTAGTTTGTTGCAGTTCTGTAGTTTGCTTTTTGTTGGTTTGGGCTTTTCCTGGGGGAATGAGGTGTTTGAAATAAGAAGCCCAGACAAAGAGTAGCTGTGGGCTTTAGCTCAATGACATGGGAATCGCACTGACAATTAACCACTTAGCTCTGAGACTGCTGCAGCAGCTAAATATTTGAGAAGTGCTGCATCCCAAAATGAACAGGCATGGGCATGTACAATTTCACCCCACACAAAACCTGCATCATCACAGGATCTCATACAGAGATTTTGTTTCTAAAGTGAAAGAAACAAGGAAGAAGGCACTGGCAAGCCTCTCAATAGTGTCAATAAGCAGAAGAGTTAATGAAGTGTGCTCCACATAAATCCCTGTGGCACCACATAGACTGGGAGAACAGACAGGCAGCAGGCAAAGGTAACTCACAGTCGTTCTCCACTTCTTGGCTCTGAAACTGCTCCAGGAGGTTCTGTGCCCTCCTCTCTGGGTCAGACTCAGGCATGTTCCTCTTCAGGTAATGCAGCAACTTCAGCAGACATGGGTAGTTAGGTGGCTCTCTGAAATCTTCAGAACACTGATCGAGCCAGGCACTTAAGATAGATGCTATCGCACTAAGAGCAAACACAGAGAGAAGACAAGGCTTGCACACAGCGCGCATGGATGCAATCAGATCTTCCTGCATCTCACAGCAACAAAGACACTGAGACAGTCACAACCCACCTGAACTCACCTGGAGACTTCTTAAGTTAATCTGTCCTCTTGACGTGTGGAATCTTATTAAGATGCCACTCGGGTTTTGCCATAGACTTCAGTGAAGTTGACCCTGGTCTGCACTCCTACAAGTTATAGCCCCGCCAAATGCAGACTAACAAAGAATCAAATTCATGTAAGCTATATTGAGGCTTTCCTATTGAATTCAGGACATCAAACAATGATAGATAAAGCAATTAACACAATAGAAAAGCTTCATTCAGTTGCAATGACCTGCAATGACCATCTAGTCCAACTGCCTCACTACTTCAGGGCTGACCAAAACTTAAAGCATGTTGTTAAGGGCACTGGCCAAATGCCTCTTCAACACTGAAGGCTCAGGGCATTGACCACCTCTCTAGGAAGCTTGTTCCAGGGTTTGGACCACCCTCTTGCTAAAGAAATGCTTCTGAATGTTCAGTCCAAACCTCCCCTGGTACAACTCCAAACCATTCCCAGGCATCCTGTCCCTGGATCCCAGGGAGAACTGCTCAGCAGCTTCCTGTCCATATGCTGTGCTTGGGAAGTTGCAGAGAGTAATGAGGTCATCCCTCAGCCTCCTTTTGTCCAAACTAGACAAACCCAGGGCCCTCAGTCCCTTCTCTCAGGACATGCCTTCCAACCCTGTCACTAGCTTGGTTGCCCTCCTCTGGACATATTCAAGGACCTTCACATCCTTGAAAGGTGAGCCCAGAACTGCACACCTCAAGATAAGGTCAAAGACACCACTCCTGGAGATACTTACAAGATGTTTGGATGAGGTGCTAGGGATTAGAGAAAAGTATTAGAGGGATTAAAGAAAAGGATTTTCATATGGTCACATAACATAGCACTCTGGCCACGGCCACTGTCTCATGATCACCCACTGTGGCATTCAGAGTAAGACATAACATGAGAAGGAAAAAGCCCCCCTTGTTCCAGAAGAAAAGGCACAACAAACATCTCAACTTCTGAGAACAGGAAGCCCTAAAGATTCCCTCTGTGACAACCATCCCAGTACTTCACATCTCTTCCAGCCAGAAGTCCTAAATGCTGTAGCAGACATGAGAGGTGACTCACAGGTATTGCTGTTGCAGGAAGCAGGGAAGATGTCTATGAAACAAGAAACAGTTCTGTAGGGAAGATGATCTCATGAGCCATCAGAAACACAGCTGAGATGACCAAGTAACATCAGCCCTGCTTTGCACTGGGTCCTACTGGCTTCTGCAAGTGCTTAGGGCTGATCTTAGCCCTTCAAAGACCATAGGTATTAGAGAAACCTTCCCTCATACCTTTCCAACAACCCCATTTCACAAGATCCTCATGTAGTAACAGTAGTCCATACTCCTGATGACACTGCATGAAGAGGAGAAGGGCCATGCCCTCAGTACAAACCTCAGCCACAAGTCTACAGTTGAAGACACTGACGTGTCTGCTCCAATTGCATCTAGGCTCTGTGCTCATGGCAATCGGGCACTTTAAAACAAAGTTCAAATCCTCAAAACCAGAGATGTAAGGGTCTATCAGGCTATTAGCTGCAAAATGAAAAGGGAAAAGCAAGGCAGAAAGACTCCCCTTTCCCCAGTTTATGAGGTCATCAGAGGAGTTCAAATATGAACACAGATTTCACATGTAGACAGCAAAGAATGCAAAAGCCAGCCAAGAAAGCTCTCATATCAGAGCATGTTTGTTCTGCAAGTAAGGAAACCACAGCAGTATCTGGTTAACTGAGCTGCTCAGTAGCATTCACAATAAACGAGTAGTTATGAAAAAGATATTTTCTCTCACTCTCCTTGTCTCATCTTAATCACCTTAGGTTTTCCTTAAAACTCCATTAACTTTTAATCCCATGCAGATGTCATTTTACAAGTCCCATTCATTTCAGTCTGTCATTTCTTCTGTTTCCTCCTCTGATGTTGTGGCAACTTTGGATTTCTCACTAGAGTACTTGGCAGTCTGCCAGCAATAGTGTTTGGTTAGGCTTGCTGACAGGAGAACCTCTGGAGTTATAATTTTAGAGCTACAAAGAGTATTTACAACTAAAAACTACCATGCAAATGCATTCTGGATTTCGGGTTTCAATGCAAATATGAAACACAGACTGTGCAGCTTGGAGGACTCTTGTCACATCTGAAAATCACTCTGGGACCAAATTTTCACAGTTCTGTTCAGACAATCTTACACCACACATGCAACAAGGATGGCCTTTGTGGTTTGGGCCAGTGGTGGAGCTTTTATCTAGAGCTCCAGAACCATTTTTCTCAGCCAAGACCAGTGTCACACAACAGCCAGTGCGCCATGACCACCACAGCAAAGCCAACAGTGCCAGCCCAGCTCCACAGCCCAAGGTGCAAAAAAGGTCACCAACAGATGGGTGCCCACAGAGAGGCTACCAAGCTCTCACTCCACCCTCTCCTTTCCTCACACCTTCAATCATCCTCTCCAGCTCAGCACACACCCAGAGCACTGTGACACAGTGGCACTTAAAAACATCACTGTGCTACACCCATAGTATTTTCATCTCTTTCCCAGCACAGGTAGGTGAACACCATGCCTGCTCCATGCCCCAGTCGTGTATCTTCTCCTGCTCTGTGCCCTTTTTCCCAACTCACATCACAAACTCACCACCATCCCTACTGGCTCCCCCATCAAAACCTGGGCTAGGTATTTTTTCCTTACAAGCATTTACCAGTTCAGCAATGATTTGGAAGGAGGAGTCTCTCCACGGGGCAAGTTCTTGTGCTAATACTGTTCACACACTCTTAGTACTAAGCTCAGTTTCCAGAGACTTGGTTGAAGGTCACTTTCATAAGCTGAAGAATAAACAGAGTTTAAGACAGTGCCAGTATCCCAGAGCAGAGTGAAGAGTTCACAGCTGTTACAGACACTGATTTTTGCCAGCAAAATCATTTCAGTCAAGAGGGGAAATAAAAAAGAGAAGAAAGGTACACAGTGCCCTACGGATCTCCTACCGCCCAACAATTTAATTGGCGTGTCAGGGAGGGAGCCTTGCTGAAAAGGGGCTGGAAAATTGCTCATATCTTGCAGTACCTTTACATTTGTCACCCTTGAGAAGAGACTCCCTGTACTCAACAGACACAGACATAGATAGGAACAGGAGCCTTCCAAGATCTCAGACAGGAAAGAAACATCACAGATGACATTTTTCATGCGTTGATTATGAGCTATAATTTTTTCCTTTCCTGCCTATAAGAAAAAATGTTTAACTCCTGTCCTGCCAACCACAGGCTCTGGGATCTATGAAGCAATGCTTTCACATCAGAAAGTCTTCTGATTTCCATGCCAACTTTGCCTGAAGCCCATCTCTGAAGGTTTCAGTCTATTCTGTCTACTCTTAGGTGAAAGAAGCGTATCTGATTCTGTTGTTCACAAACTGGGAACACAGAACTACTTATCCCTTCTCATCTACCTATGAGCAACCACAAAATGTGATGAGACTCTGGCAGCTCCAAGCCTAACTTCTCTGTTAAGCTGAGATATTAGGGAGCATTGAAGAGGTGGAAAATGAGGCCTTCTTATCACATAGCCACAAATCAGTCAAGATGTGTGCAGTTCTGGAGTCTCCAGCACAGGAAGGACATGGAAGCGTTGGAGTGGGTCCAGAGGAGGGCCACGAAGGTGATCATAGGGCTGGAGCAGCTCTGCTATGAGGACAGGTTGAGAGAGTTGGGGCTCTTCAGCCTGGAGAAGAGAAGGCTTCGAGAAGACCTTAGAGTAGCCTTCCAGTATCTGAAGGGGGCCTACAGGAAGGCTGGGGGAGGGACTATTTACAAGGTCTTGCAATGACAGGACTAGGGGCAATGGCTTTAAACTGGTAGAGGGAAGATTTAGACTAGATGTTAGGAGGAAGTTCTTTACAGTGAGGGTAGTGAGGCACTGGAACAGGTTGCCCAGGGAGGTTGTGGATGCTCCCTCCCTGGAGGTGTTCAAGGCCAGGTTGGACGAGGCCTTGGGTAACCTGTACTAGTGGGAGGTGTCCCTGCCTATGGCAGGGGGTTGGAACTAGATGATCCTTGAGGTCTCCTTCCAACCTTACCATTCTATGATTCTATGTTACATGGAAACTCTGTGTAGTCTTTTCTGAACGGGGAAAATAGCTCTAACACTGGTCCTGATGAGGTCTGCATAGGAATTAAAGAGATCATTTCTTGCCAAGAAGGCAAAGGCAATGTTTTCCTTCCCACTACAATTACTTCTGAAGGATTAGAAGAGAATCTCAACCATTAAGGGGAATAAGAAGATCCTCAGTTGTAAAAAGAGATTTAATGGCTGATTTCTTATTAGACAGGAATATACACCAAATTATCTATAATTTGCTAAGACCACCAATGTAATAACCTTTACAGAAGGCTGTTCCTTCTCCTCCACTGCCCCTGCAATAGCTTTCAGGTCTGCTCACACAAACTAGATTAAGCCTGCTGTATTTTCTCAGTTTTCCCTGTTAAATAACACCAGAGGCAGTTAAATCTTAACTTTGAATGGGGTGCAAAATATATGTAAACTGCAAGCAAAGGCTGACACAAGGATAGTGTCTCACACCAGCCTGTTTCTAAATAAGGTGCTGATGACTTCCAGCAAATGATCTGCTCCTCTTCTGATTTGGGAAGAACTTTTGCAGGGACACATGTAAAGTCACTAAGGGACCAGCTCCACTAGCCGTCCTTTGTTTTAATTGAGATGCCAATCATTATTTTTCTTCTCTAATTATTCTTGTTTGCTTGGTTCTGGTTGTTTTCATAACTCTCCCACTCTTCCATTGCTTACGCTGCCCTGTGTTTGACTCTGCTTCTTAAGTAACCACATTGGTTTCTGCTGTTGTTTTAGCTTAATTAGTTTTACTGGAATGAATGCTGATTGCTGCTCTCCCAAATGCATCTTAACGGCTTCCTAACATGGATTTCCCAGGCATCACAAACTTCCAGCCAAGTCTCTTCCATTTGTCTCACATTCCTTTGGTGTCTGTTCTCCTGGAGTACAATGTTTCAGCATCAGTTTAATTTCTGCAGCGCTGTAATCCTGCACATTGTTTTCCAGCAGCACTGTTAACTTCAGGAGGAAACCAAAGACAGGTTGTCTGTCAGGAAGATCTAAATGCATAAGCAGCTACAGGGCCATGTTTATCACCATGAGAAACTCCACATGCTGCAGTATTACACTGAAGGTTTTGGTATTTGCTATTTTAATGCAGAAGAGGAGGGGTAAATGTGCAAGACATGCCATGTGGTAACTGAATAACTCTTTAATTTTCTGTATTTGATTTGCTTTATCCAATTGCTGTGGAATGAAACAAGGAGGTTTTGGTTCAGCTTTCAGTTGCTTTGCCTGTGGTTTTCAATCACATCACATTCCAAGTTTTAATAGCAAATAAATTTCACATTTTGATAATAAAGCAGATGCCACTAGGAGCTGACATATACAAGACAACAACAAAGAGTATTTTGCTTCATTTCTGTGGCCTGCCATTCCGCTGAGGGAGAACACCACCAGGTTGCTCCAAATTAGCCAAAGCCAGTAGCAAAAGGAAACCACAATCTTACAGTCCAAGAAGAGGCTTGAAAGGACTTTTAATGTTACTCAAGCTCATTTAGGATTTAAAAGCCGCAGGACTGAGCCATGGCAGTGCAGAAGAGGAGCTTAAAGCTCTTTATACTATATAAACTGTTTCTGCTTCTCATTCCACTGGTCCAACTCCAGTAAGAATCCTCTCTTTCACAGCACTGGGAAACTGAATACTCAACATAGCCACGTAAAAAAACCCAAACCAAACCCACAGATAATTAAACTCCCCATTTGAAACCTCACACCTGGAGACCAGTTTTCTGGTTCTACCACTTTATCTTTGGCATCCTTCAGAGACATAACCTAAACTGTGATTTTTAAAAGCTCTTAAACCCTCTTTGGTTTCATCAGGAGACAGATGATAGAGGGATCAGATTGCACTTATTGTGGTTTTGCTCTGGTTGTGGAGTCTCTTGTAAGCTACAAACATAAGAGTTATTTCTAAGTACAGGAGGAGATGGCCCACTTTTTCCTCTCAACATTATTTTTACCAGCATGCACAAAGGGCATCTGTAAAGAAAATGTAATAATGTTAAGACCTCTGGAAAACAAACAAACAAAAAATGATGGTCCAAGTCCACAGGCCAACTTGGCAACACTGTCTGCCTCTTGAAAAGCCTCTCCCACAGGTCACCTCGGGTTCCTTCTACTATATTTTTGAGCAAGGTCTTCAAATAACTAGGTTCAGTTAACATTAAACTAGTCTTCCCTGAACACAAACATTGCAGGCAAGCCTAGACTGCCAGACTGGACATTCTTCTGTCTGTGCTGAACAGGAATGAACCACTTCTGGGAACTTCACTGACAGAAATCTTTAAAGCCCATGGCAACAAGCTCAGTACCTTTTATCCATGAAATGAGATATGCTGCATCAGCTCTCCAGGTCTTGTAAGCCTAGCAAGTCATTGCAGTGACATGGCCTTGGCACTCTTTTGAACCCTCGCATCACTCAGAGGCATTTCAGCATCCAGTGAAGCTAATGGTTTCCAAAAGGTACAAGCAGCTAAAACAGTTTATACTTCAAAGGCTTTATCATTCATTCTCTGCCCTCAACCAACTCCAGCCAGGTCTCTAATGCCCATGCTCTCACGATACATCACCTCTATCAATTGATGGAGCCTTGTGCTTTGGGTATATATATGTCTGCCAGCAGTGGACGGCTCAGAGATCTAAACACCCCCTTTCAGAAACAGGAGGGAAACAGGGCACAAGTTATCTCACAGATCGTTCTGTGCAGAAAACTAAACCGTTTAACAGTGAGTTAAAAGTTAACTGAGGAGCTCTCCTGCTCTGAATAGAGAACACAGTGATCAGGTTGTATCACCAAAAGCATTGTTTCTAACTATCTCATAGATTTCAGGGGCACTGCAGTCCCCAAACAACATTAGGTGCTTGCTGATCCTCTTCCCAGAATAGGTAAAAGAAGTGATATCTCTTGAATGTGACTGTCTCATTTAATTTGTCTGTGACTCCTGGCTGGTAAGGTGTGGGAAACCTCCATTTCAGACACAAGCAACAGAAAGTAGTTTATTTCTTTTTGCTCTGCCTTCTTCCCTCCCTTCCTTTTTGTTGGGATGACGTGTACCAAAGCGTATCTGCGGACTAGACAACCTCACTTAAAAACAAAAGCATAACTAAACTATAGCAAAACCCCCTACAGTTCCTGCAATGTGTATCATATGGGCCTCTCTTTAATTGCTCATGCTGCTCATCATGCTGGTAATTCTTACCTGTGTTTAATGGATGTCTAATTTTGAACTCTGAGACCTTTCTGTGTTATAACTGTTCTTCTTTTGGAAGTCAGCAGAAGTCATAAGCTAAAACATGCAGCGAACACAGAACTCCACTTTCAGCAGTGACCTAAGATGAGGAGGTGACTCTGTCACATCTCAACACAAAAACATCCAGAACTGAGACCCAGCAGCAGACAATGCTGGTTATGTGATGCAAGGAAGAGCAAAATGAATTGCTCATAGGAGGAGACAGAAGGTCAAGGAATATACTCTTCACAACTCCCTTATCAGTCAGTTAAGGGAGGCATAACATCCTGTTTCTGACAACTCAGGCTGAAGTCCACCTAATGCAGACACTTGACTGGAGTACCTGACCTTTTCTGGACTTTACTCTTCTGTTACTTGCAATCATGAACTTTCTGACTGACAAAGTAGTGAGAACTGTGGAAAGCAGACATGAAAACCAAACATGAAAAGCTAAGGTGGGTCCAGATACTTAAAAAAGTTTAGAGTCATGAACGGCAAGGTTTTAAAGCTCACAAAGCTTTTGATGGTGTTCAGAGCTCATCCATAACCCTAAGGACCAAACTGTGTATTTTTAAACTTACAAACTTGTATTACCTTTGTTTAAACTGTGTATTACTGAATGCAGCCTAAAAGAAAAGGATAATAATAATAAAAAGCCAAAAGATATTTTGCATTTGGTGTAATTAAGTGAGATTCCTGTTGAAAAATGTCTGGGTTTTGAGTGACCAAAAAATGATAGGAATAATGCTTTAGTGTACAGGATAAAACCCCTTGGCAGAAGGGATCATTAGAAGGCATATTTCTGAACATAGCTGAAGTGATCCTGGGTCAGTAACAACTATATGTCACTGCAACAACTGTGAGAAGGAACTGCTGGCTCGGACACAGAATTTGGAAGCACAAGGGCAGGTTTATAGTTCCCTCATGAGTGCGCTCAAGCCCAAGCAGATTCTGAGCTACATGAAGACTGAGTGTGATGCTAAAATCATTTTTAAATTATGTACTGCTGGCATTTTCCTTCTCAAAATATATCACACCTCTAGACTACGAGTACAGAAAGAAGAGACAATTTCAACATAGGAAGTTGTAACCTGTGGGCTTACACATGACACTGTTCCTCCCACAGGTGCCTGAGATTTTGCAAAAAAACCCTCCTATTTAAAGCTCCATGAGATACTTACTCATAAATTCTTCTCCTGCAGTTGTTTCTAACTTCTGTAGCTTTTGTGTGTGTGTGTGTGAAAACAGTGGAAATGCTTAAAATCACATCCTCATTTCTAAAGCCCCAAATGGATTTTTAAAGCATCTGAGCTGTTACAACAGGAGTCTGAGAAATGCAGAAATCTCTGGCCACAGACCATGGGCTTCCTCATGAGATACTTTTCCTCTGAGAAATGCAGAGTTAATAGTAAGAAATATCATGTTTGTGCTCCTTCTTCCTCTTCTCCAAGTCATCTAAAACTGAGAACACAATTCTACCATGTTTCTGTTCTATGACAAGAGGGCAAATGCAACTATATTGGAATTATCCCAAACAAGAGAAACCTGAACTACTACAAGTACATGTTTTGCAATGGGACTACAAAGCCAACCTCTTTTCCAGATACCATCACTCATATCTAAGACACAAGTAGCCAGAGCAACTGAGAGCAGTGGAAATTTTTGAGGCTGGAAAGTGACTTCACATTTATACAGGAATCTATTAAAACACATATACCTGACAAATTACTTTGTTGACAGTCAAGCTTTCTATAAGTAATCAGGGAACAGGTATCAAATCTGGACTTAAAAAGTATCTTAAAAAGTACAAAGGCTCAAAATCAGCTGTGCCAATTATATTAATGAAAACTGCCACATGAACTCATCACAAGTTGGGATACCACAGGAAGAGGACCACAAACTCCATCCATTTGTCAGTTCCTGGCTGTGCAGAGGCATTACGTGATGATTACATGCCAAAAGGGAAGGTGGCATTGATGCAGCAGGAAGCAGCCAGGCATGGGACATGAGATAAACCATGAGTTACATCAGCAGGAAGACAATTTCATTTAAAAATAAATAAATAAGGCAAACATGCTCCTACTAAACGTTATTTCATTTGCAAGCTCACCTCTGGACACAAGGAGCCAGATTTGGACAAGGATTTTGCCCAAAGCTTCAGTGACACTAACATAAGTATTAGTTTCACCCCTTTTCTCTCAGTCTCATCATCAAGCTCCTTTAGGTCCATGAGAAGGCAGCTGGTGAAATGATCTTTCTCATCCCCAAGATAAACCCTTAATCTGTTTTTCAGAAAGGGTACTGTCTTAGCTCGTGTTTTATGGCTAGACTGACTGAGATAAGGGGAGGTCAAATGGTTTGTCCAGAGCCGCAGGAGACTCTAGAGCTCATTTTGGATGGGAGTGTGGGAAACAATTGGCTGCCTACTATTGCCTCTACCCACTACATTATACTGTCTTCTTGGTGCTTGTGACCAAGTGTTAACCACCAGCCTTTCTTTGATGAGTTTTCGTGGTGAAACAGGAGGAAAAGGCTCCAGGGAGACCCAAGGAAGATCTAAAAAAGAAATCTTTTACAAGTAGTGAGACCCTAGCCTAGGTTGCCCACAGAGGTGGTAGATGCCCCATCCCAGCTCAGGTTGTTTGGAGCTCTGAGCAACCTGCTGTAGTTGCTGAAGTCCCTGATGACTGCAAGGGCTAGTTGACCTTTCAAGGTGCCTTCCAACACAAACCATCCTGTGAAAATAGTGAAAGCCGGGAAAGAACTGAGGAGAACTGAGCTCCTTTGTTGACTCTCATGGGGCAAGAGGAAGAGCTCAAATCAGCAGAGCTTGTAGCTTTCTGTCCTAGTTAAGTGCTAAAAAAGCCTCCCATAAATTACCAAACGCTAATATTTTGTTTCTAACTAAAGCCTTTGAGAACCCTGTATCATTTACAGACATTAATTGAGCTCTGCTACAGAGACAGCTACTCAAATACTCACAGCCAAGGAGCTTCTACTTACTTATCTCTGGGGGTTAAACACAAGTTTCTGTGTGGATGACAACACAAAAGGACCCCACTTCATTCTGACAATGGAGACAGGAAAGTGTGTGGTATGTTCATGGAGACCACTTCAAGCTAGGATCCCAACACTAGCTAGCTATCCCAACACACAAGTATCCAAAAAATACGGAGGTAAGCAGAAAACTAAGCATAATATCATGGAACAGAATGTGATTTGAATTGACAGCCTGCCTGAACCTCAGGAATGGCAATGCTGCAGTGTATTTTTCCGTCTTGACTGGACTGTGGACCTCATGATAAGGAAGTTCAACATTTCTCTTCCATCTCAAAACAAAAAGAAACTAAAGGTGGCTTCTTCAATGACAGAGAAATCATTGCACTGCTTGAAAATCACTTAAGATTTTCTTAACTGATGGAAGCTAAGATAAATTCTTAGAAAAACAGTCTTCAGAAATGTTGAAGATACTGCAGCCAAATGTAANCAAGATAAACCCTTAATCTGTTTTTCAGAAAGGGTACTGTCTTAGCTCGTGTTTTATGGCTAGACTGACTGAGATAAGGGGAGGTCAAATGGTTTGTCCAGAGCCGCAGGAGACTCTAGAGCTCATTTTGGATGGGAGTGTGGGAAACAATTGGCTGCCTACTATTGCCTCTACCCACTACATTATACTGTCTTCTTGGTGCTTGTGACCAAGTGTTAACCACCAGCCTTTCTTTGATGAGTTTTCGTGGTGAAACAGGAGGAAAAGGCTCCAGGGAGACCCAAGGAAGATCTAAAAAAGAAATCTTTTACAAGTAGTGAGACCCTAGCCTAGGTTGCCCACAGAGGTGGTAGATGCCCCATCCCAGCTCAGGTTGTTTGGAGCTCTGAGCAACCTGCTGTAGTTGCTGAAGTCCCTGATGACTGCAAGGGCTAGTTGACCTTTCAAGGTGCCTTCCAACACAAACCATCCTGTGAAAATAGTGAAAGCCGGGAAAGAACTGAGGAGAACTGAGCTCCTTTGTTGACTCTCATGGGGCAAGAGGAAGAGCTCAAATCAGCAGAGCTTGTAGCTTTCTGTCCTAGTTAAGTGCTAAAAAAGCCTCCCATAAATTACCAAACGCTAATATTTTGTTTCTAACTAAAGCCTTTGAGAACCCTGTATCATTTACAGACATTAATTGAGCTCTGCTACAGAGACAGCTACTCAAATACTCACAGCCAAGGAGCTTCTACTTACTTATCTCTGGGGGTTAAACACAAGTTTCTGTGTGGATGACAACACAAAAGGACCCCACTTCATTCTGACAATGGAGACAGGAAAGTGTGTGGTATGTTCATGGAGACCACTTCAAGCTAGGATCCCAACACTAGCTAGCTATCCCAACACACAAGTATCCAAAAAATACGGAGGTAAGCAGAAAACTAAGCATAATATCATGGAACAGAATGTGATTTGAATTGACAGCCTGCCTGAACCTCAGGAATGGCAATGCTGCAGTGTATTTTTCCGTCTTGACTGGACTGTGGACCTCATGATAAGGAAGTTCAACATTTCTCTTCCATCTCAAAACAAAAAGAAACTAAAGGTGGCTTCTTCAATGACAGAGAAATCATTGCACTGCTTGAAAATCACTTAAGATTTTCTTAACTGATGGAAGCTAAGATAAATTCTTAGAAAAACAGTCTTCAGAAATGTTGAAGATACTGCAGCCAAATGTAATGATGCAGCTGCTTTTCAGTGCCACAATCCTGCAAAACACAGTTCCTACAGATGTCAAAGTACAAACACTGATGACCTAAGGCACATTTTACACCCAGTGTCTAAAGATAACAACACAAATTCACATGATGCTAAGAGGATAACCTAACCACTTTCCCCTTGCATTTCAAAATAACTTTGCTGTTTCTCTTACAAATTAGGATGACTTCAGAAATTAAATTTCACTCTGAGAGCATCTGTAAATCACAGGGGCACTAATGGAAAAGATACATGCATGCACATGTTACCAGAGACAAATCCACCACTGGTTTGCAGACACTGCTCTAATGTACAATCAAATCAGTCATAAGCAATAAACATTTACTGCCATAGATAAGGCAGGGGAAACAAACACTCCTTGTCTGTTTAAACAACAAAATCTTGGCCTAGACGTGTTCATCTCATGTTTAATTTGGAGATGATTTCTCTGATGTGAAGATCTCTGGGTTATATAATTGTCAACTTGTTCTAAGTGAACCTGCTCTGGTAGGTTGGACTAGATGGTCTTCTGTGACTCTGTGGTATGTTATGAGATGGTTGATATTTAGCCTTTCCACAAGCTTGTTTAGGCAAGCAAACAGCACTGTGGATTTTGAAAAGGATCAACATCTCTGCTGCCCATGTGCTCCCCCAACAGCAAGTCCTGGCCAAAGCCACACTTACGTCCTGAGCACTGTTTTGTATTCGGAGGAGTTCTCGCTTTCAATCTCTTCACAGCTTGGGGTCTCCAGGTTTTCATTTCTGAAAAACGAGATGGGTGTTTAGAGAAACCTCTACTGAATAAAAGCAAAACCTCCAATAGCACAATTCACATACAATTATCACGAACACCTAAAGAGTGTTTCTAGTTCAAACTATGAATCTAACAGTTGAGCAAAAGGAAGGAGATTATTTTATTTAGGAAGGAAAAAAAAATCCTGGAGAGGTAGCTGGTATCTTCCAACCTAATTCACGTGAAGCAACCTATACACAGGGAGAATCAACCAAAACAATTTCTTTGCTCACAGCTCCAAGTCAGGCAGGTTTTGGGCACTATCACCTGCAGGACCCTTTGCTGGTCTACTCTGGGCATCCCAAAAACCTCCCAACGCTTCCTCTGGCCATTGTGGCCAGTGAGCAGTGGTGCCAGGGCAGCTCAGGGACTGAAGTCAGGCTGGATTCTCTATTTTGGGCATTCTTTCTATTTTCACTCCATCCTTTCCCAGAGCAACATTCCAGTGTCACAGTGACTATAATACAACCACTTTCTCCAACACAGCTGTTTCTCTAGTGTTTGTCATTTCTCCTACCTCCAACTGTGATTTCACACAGTTTTCTAGGTGGCAAATGCCCACTTGTGCCAAAGCTACCAAGGCAGTTGTCACATACGGGAATGGTCTGTGGCACTGGGAGTTGTGCCCATGGGAAAGAGGAAACCATGGGCACAACTCCAACGGGGCAAAACAAAATCTCTTACCTACATGACCAGAGCATGTGCCTTGAAGGCCGGGTTATGCACTTCATTTTCCACAGGACAAGGGCAATGGTTTTAAACTACAACAGGGTAGATTTAAATTTGACATAGGATGAAGTTCTTTACTGTGAGGCTGGTGGAACACTGGAGCAGGTTGCCCAAAGAGGCGGTGGAGGCCCCATCCCTGGAGACATTCAAAGTCAGGCTTAATGGAGCTCTGACCAACCTGACCTAGTTAAAGATGCCCCAGCTGACTGGAGGCAGGTTGGACTAGACGGCCTTGAAAGGTCTCTTCCAACCCAAACCATTCTATGATTCCATGATTTTCAGCTCCATAAAGAATTTCATGACTCCTTACAGGCAGCTTTAATGAAGGTGGACAATTACAGCTCAGAATAAGCAAGCTGATTTTAAAGATTCTGTGCTCAGCTAATTGTGTCAGGCACTCTAATTAAATCCTTAGGAGAACAAGGGCATCTTTTAAGTGTTTGTGCTACAACATCCTAGTAGCATCAGACAGAGAAAACAGAGCGGGCTGCTGGCTTGCGTCTCTTTGAAAAGTGATGGATGGCATTTGGTAGCTTTATGATCCTCTAAAGTATCAGTCTTAGGCTCTGTGTGTAAGAATCCCAGATCTGCACAGAAAGTCAGCCAGTGTACCTAACTCAAGCTCACTGTTGGATTGTGAAGAACATGTCCTAGCCACCACCANATTCTGCCCTACCATGGCTCACCATTTCAGATCTCCATAGCACTTTAAAATAAGAACTTAATTTGCAACGGTCTCATGACAAGGGCTTAAGGCTGGACAATTCCATTGTGGATGTGGAAGCTGAGGCAAAGAGGGATCGAGGGTTTGCAAACATGCCAGTGCACTGCAGAGTAAACCCAAAGTAATAAAGCCAACCTCTCTGATAGGAGCAGTGTAACCACATAAGGAGGTCAGTTTGGGCTTCCTTGAGAGTGCTGCTTTAAGACCACTTGCATTATCTAGAATTGCTCGTTTCAAACTAGCTCTTGCATCTCCAACTACACTGCCAGCAGATGTAACAGAAAAATATTTGCTCTGGTTGTTAACACACATGTCAAAGCTGAGAACAACACCACAACTGCTTAAGCGCAGTACCTTAGTCTGGCCAATATATGTCTCTCATTCAAGTGAAAATCTCACCTTTTTTTAAAATCTGTCCTTAAAGAAAAGGCTAGCAACATGCATCAAGTCTTACAACCTTATGTTTTAGAGGCCTCAAATTCTTCCCAGCTACCCTGAAATGGTCCTGCTGGTCCTATAAGATAGCAGAAGTGTGACTATAGGTTTTAAGTCCTTCTTAAAGTAGAAAGAGTCCTTCGAGGTATACACACTTTGCCATTGGGATTTCACAGAGCTAATCCACACATCTAAAGGAAAAATACACTTAGCTAAGCTGACAACAGGGCAAGAATCCCCTTCCAAACACACTGAATAACACCTCGATCCCTCGGTCGTCACGGTGAATCACAGCAGAAGCATTCACAGAGGAACCACTGCTTGCTACAACAATGGCTGTCAATCTCCTTCTATAATTTTTTGGTGCAAGGGCTTCTGTGCTCTCTCTTATATTCTCCCAGGCAATTTCACACCCTGCCCATGCTCCTTTTATTGGAATCAACACTACTGAAGCTGCAAAAGTGAATAGCTACCTCCTTTCTGACTTTTGGTTATGCCTGAATTCACCACTTAATCCTACCTGGCCTTTCTCAGCTTTTAGTTATACCCTAAATGCTCATTACTAGTGTTTGCAATTCAAAGTGAATCCACTTAACTGTTTGAGACACATCTCACTGCTTTCCTGCAAGAACAAAATCAATCAGTGTAGCTTTGATAGCAATACTTCCAACTCTTGGCTCAGTTGAAGTGTAAAATTTAACCTATTTTCATTAGATTGAGTTCTAATGGTTTCAATGAGTGCTCTTGCAGACCTGTAGGTTGTCCTGCATTTCAAAATATTCCAGCACTGTTTAACCCTGCTACCAAGAAGCTGTAAAAAAGAGAGTTAAGGGGGCTATTTGAAGAACTATGCTGATGTCTTCCAGTGGCAATCACCCAGGACAGAATGGAGACGTGCTGCTGACAGAATGTACATTACACGCTATGACGGCTGCTCCTGTCCTGTTGCTGAAGGGAGAGGACTTCGCTCTCCGCTGCCATCTGCTATGTAAGATGACTCAAATACATCTTAGCCAAGAGACAAGAGAGATTTTTTTTTTCTTCCCTCCCTGCTGGGAGAAATATGCAAAGAAAGCCTTGGCTTTTTGAATAACAATTAAACATTTATATTCATTTTTTAAACTTGCCATTAATCCTTGGAGCACGATTCATTGTGTCGTCTCAGTGGCATTGTCCTAGTACTGTATGAATATCAAATGCCGATTTGCAGAACATTAGGCACTTGTATTTAAATCCCAGAGAGAGCTACATGCTGATTTTTATAATATAAATCCATAACAGAGTCAAAGAGCAGACAATTCTCTGTGCAAACTGGAGAAGTGTAACACGTTTCGTTCTCCTGCCAGATGCAAACCTCTGCCTGTCTCTGCACACAAAGAGCTCTGCATGAAGAACGGGTCATTAAATACGGGTTAGGAGGAGTTAATGATACATCTGATGTAAAGAACAGTGTTTCTGCAGACTTCCATTGCTCTGTTCTCACCAGCTCCTGGACAAAGATCCATTCACTACCCAGCCTTGTATGAATGCTTTGCATACAAAAAAAAAAAAAAAAAAAAGGCATGAGAAACAAAAGGATCCTGTAGCCCACAGAACTTTTCAGCCTTGCTTGGCATTTGCAAAGTTATAGACTCCACTCAAAGGGACTGACTAAGCAAATGAGACCAGAATGTAATGAGTAGTACTGAATATTTAAAAGCTGAAAAAATAAGAATAGAAAATACAACCTTGTATCTCCGTTAAGAATGGAAGGGAAGAAGAGGGAGAACAATACTACTTGAATAACTTGGAAATAATAAGGAAGCCCCAAACAAAGCCTAAACAAGGCTTTTAAGTGTTGACACAAACAACTTGGAAGGATGGGTACTCAGAGCAAGAATCACAAGGTGTTTTGAATTATACACACAGAGAAGCATGGAAGTGAAATCACTTCTTCAAGTGAGTAGACAAACTATCTGCTATACAGCAAAACAGCAGAGGAAGAGATGCCACAACAATGAGCCCAATGTCATATGAAGCTACTGTCACAAAACATGGGGCTTGGCTACTGAAGGACTCACTCCTTCAGTCTCCTCTCTCCCATCATTTTCCTCTCCATTTACCCTCTATGAGCCATCCTCCAGCAGAAGGAATGAACACGCACAACTAACTTGTTATTCGCTGTCGTTACCCAGCTGCAGCCTGTGGCTCTCCCATCAAACAGAATCCATCCCCTTCTCTGTGAGCTCATCAAGACAGGGACCAGCTGCCACTTGCTCTGTGCCTGTGCCAAGTACAGCACAATCCCACTTTGAAGCACCGCTGCAAGGAACATGATGACCAGAACAAAATAAAATACCTACAAGGCATCTGGCACGGTTCTGCTCTCATCTGGACAGCTAAATATTTTTGGCTTTCATCATACTCATGCGTGGTTAATTCTAGAGCGCACCCGGTGCACTTCCGTATTCCCAGTGTCGCTAGGTGCACTCTGGGCTTATCCACTGTGGAGGCACCATACTCTATCCCCACACCCAGTAGCAGTAGGAGCTGGGCTCCTTTCCCTCCCTCCAGGAACTTCCATCGACTGCTTTCACATCCAAATGCCAACAAGATTTCTTTCTTCTTTTACATCTCCCTACCCACTTCTACCAAACAAAGAGAAAATATCAGAAGGTACAATGTTAAAGGCTTGGCAGCTTTTCAAAGCTGTCTGCTGCATTTAGATGCCAAACTTCCATGAATACTGAAGGGATGTGGATGTCCAATTACTCCCATATAGCTTTGAAAATACAAGTCATCCCCCTCCCTTGTCAATGTACCAGCCTATGCCCATGATTTTGTTTAGTTTGACTTCTACTCTGTGTTAAAAGGAAAACCTTTATAGGCTCGACCCAGTCAAAAGAATTAATAGGGCTCCAATCTCAAATTTAATAAAAAACAAAAGCTTAATTTGAAGTCCTGGAGGGGAAGAGAAAAAAAAAGGAAAGAAGAACAGATTAATTCACAATCTCCAACCAGCGTTAAGAGTTATGCAGAGGGCAAATGGCACATCTCTGATTTTACTAAAGACAAAAATTATCAAAAGGTCCAGTTTAAAGACCATTACAATGAGTAGCATCACAATAAAAATCCAGTATCTTCTGACTGAAACATGTGGAGCTGCATCTGTCTTAAAGTATTCTGAATTGCACATTAACAGAATCAAGTTTTTCTGCCCTAACACTTCAGCTTTCCTTAAGCACACCATCTGCTTTTTCATTTGCCTCTGTCATTCAGGGAAAAGCATCTCACCTTTTATGGACAAAACAGATATTTCATGGCCCAGATTTGGTGAGTGCTTGCACTGCTTGGACAGGATACTCTTGCAGATCACATCAAATGACCAACAGGTATCCCCCTTCAGGTACAATACATCCTTATTTCCCAGGACGCTTTTCCAAGGGTGCTGGGACTCTCTTTGTCCAATCTGAATTTGTATGTTTGTCTGATGCATGTTCATCAGACAATTCTGCAGCAGTCAGTGACAGATGTGCCCACAACAGCAAATCCAACATAAATTGGACTCGAAGGCAACTCATCTTCCACATATATATTTTGGAGGAATTTTAGAGCAATGGAATAATTTCAGTTGGAAAAGATCATCAAGTCCAACCATTCTCTAACTCTACCAAGACTGGTGCTAAACCATGGCCCTCAGCACCTCTAATTAAACACCTCCAAGGACAGGGATTCAACCACCTGTTCCAGTGTCTGAGAGCCCTTTCAGTGAGAAGTTTCTTCTAATATCCTATCACATATTGCCAACATATACATTCCTACAAAAAAAAAAAAAACCCAAACATGTCTTACAACTGGGAGATGCAAATACCGTTCCTTCTGACTCTACGGGAAGAGGAACCTCCCCTGTAAAAAGCTGGAAGGGTCTCTATCAATCTGGTCACTGTTCTTCCTCAGACCAAACAAGAGCTCAGCACTGCCATTCACAACTGTTCCTTTACTCCACAGTCCTCCACATCAACAGTAAGAAATGGGGTTCAAGCTCTCCATGTGATAACTAATGCCAAAATATTACTTGCCTTTTTTTAAGAGACTGCCCTTTTCATTACTATTTTACTTCGCTGGAGAGTAAAAAAGCAATACTTCTAAAGCACTGGCACACACTTTAGTCTCATTTTAGTTGTTATTAACAAGTACCACTAACAAGAAAGCTGCCAAAGTGCCAATCCTATGTTGCTTGTTCTCCACTAAATGCAGCGCTAAAAATTAAGCTGATTAAATTCAATTACTACCCATTCCGCTTTTATTTTCCCTTATAACATCTGCTTTTCTTCACAAGTCCATATTCCACAGCTGCATATAAATCATTCTAACTTTTATAGCTTCATCTCTATTTTGTCCCAAGCCATTAAATTCTAGATTATCCATGATATTCTGAAAGCCAAGAGAAACATCCCTGGGATTTGTAAATGCTACACTCCTAAGATTTGTGAGAGGGGAAGGAAGTGGTGACCTCCTAGGATTTCCTGTGGACGCCATCATTTATTATAGAAGGCCTGGGGCAATGCTGACAGGGTCACTCTGAAGCAGACCTTATAACTTGCTTCTAGAGCTACACAAGTCAGTGAGACCAGAACTGGGCTCAGAAGAGAAAATCCTGTTCTTTAAGACCTTTTCCTTGTGTTTTCTTGCCCTTTTCTGACATGTTCACCTCTTCAAAGCAGCATAAGAGGAGGAAGGCAGGGCTGACTTCCTTAATCATGTATGCTCCTGACTTGATGCTGCTGCTCTAGACAATTGGATTGCCGAAATGGATTACCCAAAACTACCTGAGATATTGCTATAAAAATCATTTAGGCTCTTTGAAGCAAAAACTGCAGCATCCAAACCTCTCTTACTCTCCTTTCCTACCCTTGAAGCCAACCACAAGAGGATGTTTCTCCTTAAAGCAAGGCTTCTACAAAGCCAGCATGTTACCAAAACCCAAGGAGACAGGAACTCAAGCTCTTCAAGACCACAGGGACACAGCAGTGCCCAAGTCTGGCTCAAGGTCTTAAAGGTCTTTTCCAATCAAAACAATTCTATGATTCTAAAATTCCTCCCCTCAGTCAGCAGCCAGCAATCCAGTGAGTAACTAGCACATCATCTTTAGAAGAGGACACTATCTGCCTGGTTATTCCTGCCTGAGTGCTCAATTGAAATCCCTTACAAACTGGCTATGCACACATTTTAAACTGAGTTAGTCCTGTCTGCTCCATTTCTTTCCCACTCCAGGACGCCTTTCTCTCCTCTGATACCCTCCTGAGAAAATGTGAAGACAGATTCAGAAGCCAGACTTGCCACTTCTTTTGTGTTGCAATTCAACTGTAATATTACAGATGTAATTCCTGGATAAGAAAATATTAAGGGCTTAATTGCAGATTAATTGCACCTGATCTAAAATTTACTGCAATCTTTACTGCATGGAGCTGGCATCTTCACAGAAGCCCAAAGAGTTTAGGTGTCTTACGAGCAACAATTCTCAGAGAGCAAGTAATTATTTTCTTCAGGCTGTTTTTAAAAATCCTATCATTAATAATTATATTAGAGAAAACAAAACAGAAACTAAAGCCCATGATGATGAATTTCACAAAGATCTTGAGTTCTTCCCCCTCTCAAATTCCTCATCTTTCAGTATCTGAATTTCCAACTTAATTATTTCACTAGGTCTATAAATAGTTTCTATTTTTAGGTTTCTGTGATCCCTTTTCCTAGGGGAAAATATGAGAAGAAAATAGAATCTAGAGGTCTCTACAAACTTCAGCGGAAAGTCACGATTGCCAGAAGACTTTTTAATTACTCTTACAACAGTGCAGCCTAACAGTCTGAGCATTTTAATGGCTAGTGATGAAACACCACAAAACAATCAAAACCACAAGAAGGCTAATGGACTGTTTCAAATGATTACCCCCTTTGTCCCCAACTCCAAGTTTAAAATGCCTCAATCCTCAATTACAGAAAGATTTGATTATTTCAGTAGTTACTGAAGGGCTGAATTGACAATCTGAAGATCAACATACCCTGCTAAAGGCCAAGATGGAAGAGGACAAGCAAGGATGCTTCAGCAGAACATATTCTCCCATGCCCCAGTTCATCCAGACCTCCAGCAGCACCCACAACTTGCTTTCTTGGGCACTCTGGAGCACCCAACGAATTCATCCAACTAAAGTGACCAAGAAGAAGAGATTCAGACACCTGCACATGAAATAATCACCTGTCCCACACAAAGGCTCTACACACAAAGTCCTCTCTGCAAAAACATGCAGGGGAACAAAACAGACGCCAGGTCTGTTCCACATCCCCTTTCCTAGTCTTGCCCAGAGGCTTTGCACTGACCAAAGAGCCAGCCCATCAGCAAGGAGCCAAGGCAACCTCCCAGCACCAAGAACTTCATCCAAAAACATCACTTCAGTGATCCTCCAGCTTAACAGATTTGACAGTAGATCCAAAACTTGCTTGTCAGATACATGAGATCTTTTATAATTACACACACTGAGTGCAGCATATAAACTGCTCTCTGCATAACAGTCTTCTCTCTCCTGAGGACAGCAACAAAACTAACCAGATATCGATGTGTTAAAATACAGATGCATAAAAACCTGGGCGGAATTCCAACTGTCACTGTGAGTTAAATCCTTCCTCAGCACACTCCCCCTAAGTATCTCCATCGTAGTCTGTTCCTCTCACTGCTTTTTTTCATCATCTCTTGACAGCAGAGGGTCTTCAGGGTGGGGGCTGCTGCAAACAATTCTGGGCATGTTTGTACAATGATTTGTAAAATGAGGTCATGGTCTCAGGTGGGACTTTTATTTGCATTATTGAAGTACTTCAGAAAGACAGAATTAAGAACAGAAATTACTAAAATCCAAAATTATGTTGAACTGGGCTGGAAATGAGCATGAAGATCTTTTCTGGACATTGAAACAGGATATAGGAATGTACTTTAAGACAAAAAATGTGTCTTAAGGCAACTTGAGAGTCTTTAATTGATAAGTGAGGTGTGCATCATCAAGCTCAGAACCATCTTTCACTGGGTGATTCATATTATTTGAAGCACTCACAAGTTCTCATAGATTACAGAAAAATTTCCCCAGACGCACATCAATGGATGCCTAAGAACCTCAAAAGAGCAGCCTGGCAACTGACCAACACAAAGCAACAAAGACTGCACCGTTAGGGGAACAATACTTAGACATTCTGGGCAAAGCATCATTGGAAAGGCTACTATTTGATCTGTTTCAACTTTTCCTGTTAAAAATGCATCTTTATAAAAAAAAAAAAGTAAGTAAAAGATCACACGTGGAGCATTACTGGCTGAAAAGGACAATGTATATGCATAGAACTATTGGTTTCTCCAATGTATTTGTGGCTCTCTGGCAATTTACACTCTTATGAAGCAAGAGATTGTCATGACACACTCACTTGCTACATCAGTTTCTCTTTACAACTACTAGAATCCCCACAAATTTGGTACTCTTTCACATTTTATTCTTCAAGGATATGTATGTCCGCAGCTGAACATGAAACTGGAAATATAGGAAGACTTAATTCCAAAGAAGGAATTCCTCAGTATTTTTGTATTCTGGTATATAAGCACTGCCAATCTTCATTGCTTCCTATGTTCTGTGTCAGAATTGGTATGGACTGAGGTAAAGCTCACAGTAGTAAATCTAACTTCTCCCCAGGATGGTTGCTCCTTCCTCATCTGACTTCATATCTGGCTGTGAAGTTACAGCACTTGAGCAACCACAGCTATTGCTACAATCACAGCATTTCTGACAGCTGGGCACATCAACACCATCACTAAGCCACATCACATTCCTACAAGGCAAGCAGTATTATACTTCTTTTCAGATGCAGAAGAAAAGCAGAGCTAATGCATCCCTGTCTTGTTCTTTATCCGCCTAGTGGGAGAGCCAAAATCAAAACCTAGGAGTTCTTATGCTAATCCTCTGTTCTAATTACTATATGCTACAATAACTATTTCCAAACATTTTCCCTTACAGAAGAAAAATGGAGAGCTACTGACAAAGGATATGGACAAGGTTGAGGTGCTCAATGCCTTCTTTGCCTCAGTCTTCAACAGCAAGGGCTCCAACCACAATGTCCAAGCTCCAGAGGGTAAAAGTAAGGACTGGGAGCAGGCAGATCTGCCTACTGTAGTAGAAGATCACGTTCGAGAGCTCCTAAGGAATCTGAACGTGCACAAGTCCATGGGGCCTGACGAGATCCACCCACGGGTCCTGAGGGAACTGGCAGATGAAATTGCCAAACCACTGTCCATCATATTTGAAAGGTCATGGCAGAAAGGTGAAGTTCCTGCCGACTAGAGAAGGGCCAACATAACACCCATCTTCAAGAAGGGAAAAAAGGTCGACCCTGAGAACTACAGACCAGTCAGCCTCACCTCTGTGCCTGGCAAGATCATGGAGCAGATCCTGCTGAAAGCTCTGCTAAGGCAAATGGAAAACAAAGCAGAGGTGATTGGTGGTAACCAGCATGGCTTCACCAAGGGCAGATCTTGCCTGACAAATTTAGTGGCTTTTTATGATGAAGTCACAGCGACAGTGGACAAGGGAAGGGCAACTGATGTCATCTACCTGGACCTGAGTAAGGCATTTGACTCTGTCCCACATGACATCCTGGTCACCAAGCTGGAAAAACATGGACTTGATGGGTGGACCACTTGCTGGATAAGGAATTGGCTGGATGGTCGCACACAGAGAGTGGTGATCAAGGGCACAATGTCCACCTGGAGACCAGTGACAAGTGGCGTCCCTCAGGGGTCAGTGCTGGGACCAGTGCTGTTTAACATCTTTGTCAGTGACATGGACAGAGGAATTGAGTGCACCCTCAGCAAGTTTGCAGATGACACCAAGCTGTGTGGCACAGTCGACTTGCTAGAGGGCAGGGATGCCATCCAGAGGGACCTGGACAGGCTGGAGAGGTGGGCCCAGGCCAACCTCATGAAATTCAACAAGGCCAAGTGTAAGGTCCTGCACCTGGGTAGGCACAATCCCAAGCACAAATACAGGCTGGGTGGTGAATGGCTGGAGAGCAGCCCTGAGGAAAAGGACCTTGGGGTCTGGGTTGATGAAAAGCTCAACATGAGCCTGCAGTGTGCGCATGCAGCCCAGACAGCAACCGAGTCCTGGGCTGCATCAAGAGCAGTGTGGCCAGCAGGGCAAGGGAGGGGATTCTGCCCCTTTACTCTGCTCTCGTCAGACCCCATCTGGAGTACTGTGTGCAGTTCTGGAGCCCCCAGCACAGGAAGGACATGGAAGTGTTGGAGCAGGTCCAGAGGAGGGCCACAAAGATGATCAGAGGGCTGGAGTAGCTCTCCTATGAGGACAGGCTGAGAGAGTTGGGGCTCTTCAGCCTGGAGAAGAGAAGGCTTCGAGGAGACATTATAGTAGCCTTCCAGTATCTGAAAGGGGCCTACAGGAAGGCTGGGGAGGGACTATTTATAAGGTCTTGCAATGACAGGACTAGGGGCAATGGGTTTAAACTGGCAGAGGGAAGATTTAGCCTGGATGTTAGGAGGAAGTTCTTTACAGTGAGGGTGGTGAGGCACTGGAACAGGTTGCCCAGGGAGGTTGTGGATGCTCCCTCCCTGGAGGTGTTCAAGGCCAGGTTGGTTGAGGTCTTGAGTAACCTGTGCTAGTGGGAGGTGTCCCTGCCTATGGCAGGGGGTTGGAACTAGATGATCCTTGAGGTCTCCTTCCAACCTTACCGTTCTATGATTCTATGAAACATCACTTAAATTTGAAAATGCAACAAATATGATACACTCAAGCTCACCTCTGACCAAGTCATATCTCAAGGATGAGAAAACTATGTTGTATGTTCTAAGCATCGCTACAGATGTGATTTAACAGTCTTACCATAAAAGCTACTCTTGTAACAAGCAGTTCCTATGCTGCCTGCAAAAATTTATGACTGTATGCTCATGTGAAGTACTAGAAGGGGATACTGAATTCTTTCTTATGTTTGTACAAACCCTGTTTCAAATCAGCAGCCCAAATCAGGAGAATTAGGTTTCAAAATGTCAGTATTCAGCAAAATGTAGGAATCTGCTCTAGGTATGACTTTGCAGACCACACATTCTGAAGTATTCTGTTTTTTTCTGGGAGGAAAACTAAATTAATTTTCTTCTGTGGATCCCAGTTTGGTTCCTTAGCAGTCAGACACAGCACATTTCCCTGTTAACTATACTTTAAAGGGGGTTGGAATGCAGGCAGCAGGCACTTAGACATTTTATGTTTGAGTTGAAAATTCAGAATTTTGCAGCATTCTTGACACTCATCCAAAGGGTATCCACTGAAAGTGGACTTAAGAAATCCCTGAGGACACCCACCTATCATGCAAATGATGGCTCAGTTCTCAATTACAAACAAGCTCTTACCTGTCAAGGAGAAGTTCCAGTACTTCCTTAGTAGAAGCAAACGCTTTGTATGTTGAGAGAAAGATACTGATGTAGGTAAAATCATTATCCCCAAAAGCTGTCACAAGGTTCTCCACAAGCTTCTCCAAAGTTCCAGCTTTAATTGTTCTGATCTTGTATGTTTCAATCTGGCTGACAGTATGTTCTGAAGGTAATTGGTCCTCTTCTACCTACAGTGTTGAAGCAAAAGCAAGTTCCAAAAATCAGACAGAAGCCAGATCCCTGATACAGCTTTTACAATAAAACAAATCAAATTCCATCTTTTCAAAGCAACAGTCCACCTCTAGTTACTGAACAATTCTGTCAGTTTTGCCTCTCCAAATTCTTTATCAAATTAAACAAGGTTTTTACTAAGTTTATCTTTAAGGTGTTCCTCTGATACGCCCCACCAAATATTTTATAGTCTGGTTGCTATCAAGTTATCTTATGATCATATATTGTTATCTAAAAGCAAATCCATTATCCCACAAAGTATAATACTACTGGAGGGAAAAAGAGTGGTAATTTAGTGTCTCTTTTCACTTCTGAATAAACATGAAAGCCAACCCACAACTTTGGTATCAGCACTTGTGATTCCTTTTCTGAAAATACCAACGTTGAGTTGCCACACACAACCTAAAGTCATGACCACATTCAGATCTGATACTTTTGAAAGCAGCATGTCAAAGTCATCTTGCAAACATGCACTGCACTATAACATTTCAATTTCTCTTAACAGTTTCTGTTCGGCACAATATTTGCCAACAAATTCAAGATTTGCTGCTGGGGGTGTGTGCCGTTTTCAAACAAAACATGTTTTTAATGCTTACAGCCTGCTGTATGCCTAAAAATAACTAGAAGCACTCCTTTGAATTCTGTCATTATTTTAGAGGATAGTTCAGAAAACTTCCTGTGACTAGACATTTATTTGTTGAGTGTGCGTGTGTGTGTGTGTTAAAAATGGGATTGCAAACAAAGAATATCAGTAAGAGCAATCTAACAGAAAATTTCTCTCAACCTTTTGAGTTGGATGGCGCCGGGAAGGAACATTCACACCTAACATAAGACCACTAATGTAAGAAACGTGGAAATGTGCTGTGACACACTTGCTCTTTTCACAGAATAGAATCATAGAATGGTTTGGGTTGGATGGGACCTCCAAAGGTCATCTAGCCCAACCCTCCTGCAGTCAGCAGGGACAACCTCCACTAGATCTGGTTGCTCAGCGCCTTGTTGACCCTCACCTTGAGTATTTCCATGGATGAGGCCTCAACTACCTCCCTGGGCAATCTGTTCCACCACCCTCCTAAGTCTTCTCTAATTTGAAACCACTGCCTTCATCCTATCACTGCCAGCCTTTGGAAACAGTCCCTCTGCAGCCTTCTTGCAGGTCCCTTCAGGTCCTGGAAGGCTGTTACTAGGTCTGACCAGAGCCGGCTCTTCTCCAGGCTAAACAGCCTCAGCTCCCTCAGCCTGTCCTCATAGAGATGTGTTCCAGCCCACCAATCATCTTTGTGGCCCTCCTCTGAACCTGTTCCATCAGGTCCATGTCCCTCCTGTATTGAGGGCTCCAGAGCTGGACCTTAATTGTAATTATATGACATGCCTGATTATTATTTTATCACTATAATCACATATCACCAGCACTAATAAAACACCAGTAACAAAAAAAAAAACAAAACACATTTTCCTTGAGAGAAAGGAGTGCCTTGAGCCTCTTTTAAGTTTCTCTAAGCAAAAAAAAAAGAAAAATCCTTTAAAAAAAATCCTTCAGGACATCACTATGATTTCTCAAAATGAGTTAATGACATTCTGCAAAGGAAAAATCTGGCCATTGTGAGCTATTTCGAGACTGTGTGGGAAAAAAAAAAATCTTCAATCCTTTTAGGTTAGATTTAAAAAAAAAAAAAAAAGAGTATAAAGACAGCAGATAAGCAGAGGTCCTAGGATACTTGCAGCCACATCTCAACTGTGAAGTGACACCGTTTTATACTGAATTCAAGCCAGTAAAAGGAGACATTCCCAAGGACCCTCTTAGGATCACAGAATCATTAACGCTGGAAAAGACCTTTAAGATCGTGTCCAACCATAATCCAACTACCATGACCACTAAACTATACCCTGAAGTGCCACATCTACATGCTTCTTGAACACCTCCAGGGACAGCAAATCCACTGCCTCCCTGGGCAGCCTGTTCTAATGCCTCACCTCTCTTTCAGTAAAACCAGTTTTGCTAACATCCACTCTAATCTCTTTTGCCCATCTGCTACAGCAAGCTGGGCTGGGAAAGCAGACCAGCCAAAACAGAGCTCTTCACTTCACCTGGCAGGCTCAGGTTTAACCCAGATGAGCTGTCCAACTTTGTTCACCCCACAGCTGCAGAAACACCCAGGCTGACACAGGGAAAAGAAGCTCGGATGCAAGCTGTAAGGCAATTTCTGGAGGCACTGCAAGTTCCTATATGCTCAACCAGACTACAAAATTGCAAACTAGATAATTCAGTCTTGTGTCATGAACCCATTAACGCCTTTTATAAACAGAGAAGGCAATGCACAGTCCCACTGCACCAAACCCCAGTGCTACCCCAGTGCGACTCACAGTAAACACACAACATTTTGCTACACAGACTTTATGGCTGCTTTAAAGGTGTATAATTTGTTACATACGATACACCTTTAAGTCAGGTATATGACACTACCATTATAGAAACAGCTCAGTTGTTGCTACCGCTACTTATGTCTTCCATTTTATTTTTCCATAAGGAAAATGTGCTTGGGGAAAAAAAAAGGGGGGGGGGAAGGGAAGGAATGTTGCTGCCTTTTCAGCTTATGATTAAAATACACTTTTGAAAATAACCAGTTATGCAATACAGTGGCTTTCAAACAGGGAAGAAAGTCTTCACTGCTGTATTTAACTCAGTTTTCTATCCAGCAGATTGCCCCACTCATGCTGTACTGACTTATGGCCATATTCTACTTGGTGGGTGTGAAACCCTTTCACATACATTGATGTGACTCTGCACCAAATGAGGGCAGAATTTGTTTCCAAGACTGATGCACGCACAACACTTTCCATTAATTGCAACACTGCAGCTTCCACAAGACATCGTGTTGGGAGAATGTTTAAAAAAAAAAAAAGCAACCCCAAAAACAAAGCCAAACAAAAAAACAAACCCTGAAAATCTTGAGTTTGTCAGCAAAGCATTAAACTGCTAAAAATAATTTTAAGAGACTTCTAAGGTTTGTATTTGTATTATGTTAGCAATTCTGCCTCAGAGTTTAAAAGGGAGAAAGGACTTGGCAGAGGAGCTAAATAAGAGACTTTCAGAGTAAGATGTTGTGGGCTGAGTTAGCATGCTAACAGGAAACTGCTCAGTCTGGATTTAATCAAGAGGCCATCTCTTCACTGACATAACCAGGCTACCCAAAGGCAAAGGAGGTTTCATGTTTGCTTTTGTATTTCCTACTTAGAGGAATACTCTATCCACCACTATTCAAAGATGTTCCTAAAGCCCTCTGCAAATTTTGACAGGGCAGGCAGTCGCAGCATCTCAGGGCTTCATTGAGATTTTCTCAGCCTTCTGCAAGGCTAGAAATAATCAAATTTTATTGTCTGACTTACTTATGTTTTTTTAAGCGGCCTCACTTGGATTTTTCAGGTAATGGATCATGGCCTTGATAATCTGCAAGTGTAACTGACAAGTAAGTAGATTCCTACCAGGCAGACGGCAGCTCTCAAAACCAAACATAAAAAAAACTGAAGTGAGGTATCTCCTTGCAAGGCCTTATTCTGTGAGGTTGTGTGGGTACTGATCTAGTCTCATTCTAACACCTTCACTAATCCTCTGCCATGCTGTACCTTCAGAGAGGCTCCTCTTTAAGGCAATAATTTTACAGCTCACCAGCACCAAATGTGATCCACATACACAGCCCTAGTTGAAACAGGGGTTGAAACAGGGGAGCTCCAGGCTGAATGGAAAACATGCAGGCTAAAAGGTTCCTTCAAACACAAACTCACTCCAAAAGCAGCTCCAGATGCCCAGTACTGAAGGAGCTCTAACTGGGCTGCAAGCTGGTTACAATTAAGGCTCTGACCTTCCTCTGCACAGCCTGGCTCCAGAACCAACACAAAATCTTTGTGACTCACCCAGGCCTTGTCAAAGTGCCAGAGAGCCACATGGACAATTGCAGGATAAGAAAAAGATACAAGTACCAGAACGATGTCCAACAGGCCTCTTCTCTTTGCCACAGCTGCCTACACAGGGGCTTGAACAAGCACGTCCTAAGTTGCAACCAGCTTGTCACTGGAGGGCTCATTAAGTGTGTAAAAGCAAGAAAATCCCAGAATCCTAACATGGTAGGGGTTGGAAGGGACCTCTGGAGATCACCTAGTTCAGGGTCACCCACAGCAGGCTGGCCAGGATCACAGTGTCCAAGCAGGTTTAGTATCTCTCCAGAGAAGGAGACCCCTGGGGAGAATGGTAGCCCCAGGAGACCATTTGCCTTCTTGGCCACAAAGAGCACATTGCTGGCTCATGGTGAACTTGCTGCCCATTCACAAGTCCTCCTACACAGAGTTGCTTTTCAGCAGGTCAATCCATAACCTGTACTAGTGCATGGGATTATTTCTCCCCAGGTGCAGGACCTCACACTTGCCGTCATTGAGCTTGATGAAGTTCCCCTCCACACAACTCTCTATCCTGTTGAGGTCTCACTGAATGGCAGCACAGCCTGACAGGCTGTCAGCCACTCCTCCCAGTTTGGTATCATCAGCAAACTTGCTGAGAGCACACTCCATCCCTTCATCAAGCCACTGATGAAGATGTTGTACGAGATTGAACCCACTACTGATCCCTGAGGAACTTCATGAGCTGCAGGTCTCCAACTATACTCCAACAACACTCCTTTGTGAACTTGGCAGGACACCGTGTGCAATCCCTATTTCCCACTAGTTCTTCTCTGCAGGAGTGGGCTGAGACATGCTGATATCTTGCCATTTTGCCTACCAATGACAGGAAAATACAGCAAAAACTCCACATGCCCCAGAGCTGCCAGGTGCTCCACTTGGATTGAGAGCCAGAATACAGACCTCATGGGCCAAAGGTACAAATACTACCCATTAACCTTCGACAGGATTATAAATTAAACACCATCATCTCCTTGATTAATGATTTATCTTAGCAAGAGGAAGTAAAGACTTAAGGTAAAAAAAACAGTTCCAGTTGTGAACAGTACAAAACCAGGCTGCTCCCCCAATAATAATATACAGGGCTGTAGTCATTATTTCAGAAATATCACTGGAAAGAATCACTTTTACCCCAAAACACAGAGGTCTGCAGTTTTTTTCCAACACAAATATTATCTATTGAGATTCTGAAAGTTAGAATTGTGGAATGAAATCAATGTAATTATTTTTCATCAGACAGACTGTAAGAAAAATACCAAAAGAAAATAACTGGGATGAACAAGAAAAGTAAAGGAGATACCAAATATTCTCCAGGCTTAGCCATTTCTAACATTTCCACTTTACTAAAGACTTTGTTTAGAAATGCTGCTAAATAATTTTCAGGGGCTTTTTAACTAGTGTCTCTTAAACTCAATTTTTACTGATTTTGGCAGATTTTTAAAAGCTTCTGACTTTCCTTGAAACTTACAGCTTTTCCAGATGGGGAATTTTCCACTTTATGCATTTTTATTAACTTACTGGACAGACACCCTGTGCTGGAACGAAACTGCCTGAAGTGCAGTAAGTTACCTAAAACTAAGACAATGTAACTCAATAATAACTGTTTCATTTCACTGTTTGCCTGAATATGAATCAATTTTAGCTTTCTGAAAGTAGGAATAAGAGGCTTTTTCTGATTTTGCCCTCATTTCCTTTTTTTCCCCACAGGCAAGCTCTCCAGCATAAACCAAAAATATCTACACTCATCTTTGGGGAGGGGAAAAAAATATAAAAATCAAATCATGGAATGATTAAGCTCCAAAAGCTCCAGAAATACAAGCATCTATAACACCAGTATGGAACAAAATCCTAAGGTATCCTTCATTTAACGTGCAGTCACACATCACTGAAAGTAGCAAGACAGATGAAACAGAGAAGTTGTTCAAAGTGTAACTGGATTCCGTGGCAAAAAACACACGGACCTTAACAATGCATCTCCAAGATGCTTCATAAAACTCCTACTCACTTGATTTTTGTAAAGAAAATTGCAGAGATGTTAAGAAGTTACTTGACCCAGTGTTTCCTTCCCATAAAGATCTTAATGAACCCTACAGTTGAGCCTGCTCCCCTTAAAAGGAAGAAAGTGAGATTGTCCCATACATATTGACAGATGAAATCCATAGCAGCTGACAATCATGCTGAAGTGACTCAAACTTGCACTCATTGTGCTGACTCCCCCCCTCCACATCATGTGATCATTAAAAAAAAGAACTAAAAACTCTAAAAATGGTACTTTTGCAGTAACAATACCACACAACAGTGCACATCAGAAAGAGTGGTGACTTAACTACGCTCGTGAAATGATGCTAAAAGCATTTCAAGCATCACTAAGGTAGACACATCCATGCTCCCTGCTGCAATCAGTTCTTCAATGCTGGCAGTATGTAGGAGCCTTGTATCCTATGCCTTTATCCTCCTCTCCACAGAGCTGTCAGCCTGGAATGTCAGCTCCTACGAGATAAGACTGAATCTGCAGCAGAATTTCCACTCTAGGAAACCATGGCTTGAAAGGCAGAAGGATTTGGGTGGCCAGATCTCCCACAGCCTGCAGACTCAAGCCAACATGGATGCCTTTGCAGGAGCAACTGCTTTTATCATACAGTGCACTTGGAAATAAAGACAGTTACGGAGTCCTCCACTTTCCTAACTCCTGTCTCCTCATTTTAGATGCTGCTGAAAAATCAGAATTCTGCATCAAACTCAGAAGCCAAAATAACTTTATGAGCTCTTTCCTACGATCTGACAGCTAGGGGTATTCCTGGATTTCCAGAGCTCCACCCTTCTCCTTTCCTTTCTTACCACATAAATAACCTTTCTTGGCAGCAACCCAGAGTTTCCAGGACCAATTAATTCCATGATCATTACACAAAAGGCATTTTCATTTTCTCCTCTCTTTAAAGCTCACAGTCTGGCTGGTATCTGTCTGAAGAGCTGGCAAACAGTAACAAAAGATGTGGCTAAGATTTAGAGGTAGGGATGAAAAAAAAGAAAAAAAAAAATCCAGAAAGAAAGCCTTTTACACAAATGCTGTTGCTCCGTTAGAACAGTTCCACTCAGGCACCTTGCAGCTACTTAAACCGCTCTGGGCAAATAAGAAACAACAGGCATGCCAGGGTGCTGAGCTGTGTATTCTCACACCTTCTGAAGTTATGCAAATATCCACTCATTTGGGTATCAGTGAACTATGTGGGACTAGCTCCAAATGAATCAAAGCAAGAGTAGAGAAGCCTAATTTACACATCACCTCTCACTGCATGCAACTAAAGGAGGAAGTGCACTAAGGAACTGAATCTTCAAAGAGGTCTGCATTAAAATGGCATTGTCCAGCTCTTACAAACAGTGCAGCTTATTCAGAAATAATTCAGAAACATACAAATTCCTCCTCTGAATGTGGCCCACTTCTTTGAAGCATCTGTGCAGTAGGGGAATGCAGCCATATTATTCAGTGAGCAGCAAGTCCTTTAAGAGGTTCCCCATATGGCATACATGATTTTTCAAGAGGCCAGAATCTCCATCTCTAGCTATCTTGTATGTTTTACGCACCTGCCTTCACATTTCTTCTTACCTACATGAAGTTTCGTCTCACCCTCTCATCTCTCTTGCTAAAAGGGCTTTTAACAAAATCAAGACCCTCCCACTTTCTTCTCTTCATCTGACTTCATTTCCATTGAGTCAGCTGAACCTGAACAATGAGATCACTTAAACCTTTTTCATTTTTGCTTGACATGTTTCACAGTTCTACAGTACACCACAGTCTTGTTCTCTTGTAAACATGCCAAGGACTTATTTTCATAATACGTCAGTGTGTGTAAATATTCCTTGTGGTAGATATGAGTGGACATTGAAGCTTAGGCAAGTTCCTAATTTAAAGCAGAAAAGCAAGAAAAAAAAACCCAGCAAGTCAGGTAAGACTGTTAGTCATGTGCATCTTACACTGTTTGAGGAATAGCTGTCACCAAATGACATTTACTAGGAACACTCTTCTAACTCAGCAAACAAATGTTTCCAGAGCTCTTCTGTATTAGAGAATTACTTCTGTAAAACTCTTCATCCTCCTCTCTTCAGTGCACAGGAATACCAAAATGTCTCATTATCAAACTGAGCAGCAAATAAATGCTCAAGATAATGAACAAATAAGCAAGAAGTGCATCAGCCCAAAGACAAGGAAAAGAGGGTTTGTTGCCTATTTTAGGAGTAAGATCATATCATTTTGTATAATATTTTGACTTCTGGAGATGAAAGCAGCATTACAGTGTCTCCATGAAGGAAGTGCTCTACACAGAGTCTTTGGACTTGCATAAAGCAGTCAGTGATTAACTGTCAAAACTAATAAAGGCTTTTACAGGTGTAGATTGATTAGAGAGGGAAACAGGCAACTGGGGCAGCTCCCCTGTGCCCCAGAAACAGCAAACAGTAATTACCCTTTCTGCTAACAATCCTCATCTTAACTTCTCTTCTTCCCTCCCCACACTCTCACTGCTTCCAGTTTGGAAATTCATAGGTGCCAAAGCCTGCTTGCAGTTCCCAGGCTAAGTAACTTATTAGGAACCACAAAGGAGAAAGAAGGGGGTGTTGAGTGGGGGAAAACAGCACAAAAAGGTGGCAGACAGCTCAAATATTTCACTTGGCTCTGAGCCAGCTTTCAGTAATCCTCACTACTGATGACGATGGCTGTACTATGCCTTCCACCTGAGGAAAGTGAAGAGGTTTGAGCTCACAGCACAGAAAACACTGAATTTACATACAGAATGCAAGCATCTGTTATGATCATCTGAAAACACAACTTAAACTTTAATCAAGCAAGAAATTTTGACTGTCCACCATCCCAGAAGTTAATATCCATAGGGAGTTTGGTTTTTCAGATGACAGTCTTGCAGGAAGAAGTAGTTCTCCTGGGAGGTCCTCAAAAGGTGGCTCAAGAGAATCTTTATACTGGAAATTCAAGCCATGGAAATATTATCCCTGGATAGAGCCAAACTCAAGATCTCTGCATGCCTCAGATTTTCAGCCAAAGAAGGGCAGTTTAACTGCGACCTCTGTAAATTACTTCAGAGTCCACAGGTGACCAGCACTATAGAGCTAGGCAATATCATTTCTACACTGAGCCCACACAGCAGATGTAAAAGATTACCAAACCAACCTAGCTTTGCCGCTGCAATCACATGAAGAAAGCTTAAAGCAGCAATGCAAATATGACAAATGCATGCATTCACCTCAAAAGGCCAGAGGAGCTCCCTAGTAAGGTCTACTGGGAGTTTGAAAATAAACTCTTACCAAAATGAAAACTTCTCCTCAGTTCTTCCTCACCCATTTCACCGTCTTTGAAGCAATCACCTGCCCAAGTCAGGCAATACCAGTCAGTCTAGATCTTAATACAGGGTTGAAACACAGAAAGTGTTCCCACAGAAGACACTTTCACGTGGTTTTAGCTTCTACACTGTTACCAAGCAAATGCAGAATACTGTCACAAGCCAACAACTAAGGGCACAGAAAGCAAGGAGTGGTAGAAGCCCAGGTGCAAACAAATACTTCAGAAACAGGATCCGGCCAAAAATCAATGCAGTATTTTTATTAAACGTGACAAGCTGATATGCTCTACAAGCAGACAGGCCAAATACACATAATTAATTTATTGGCGTGTAAATCTCTTATGGGAGAGCTAACTAAACTCTGAAAACATGACATAAGTGTCAGGCTCCCAACTTGAAGAGCGTTTCTAACAAACATGAACTGGCACAGCTAATAATCTACTTTCCTCATTTCAATAGATCAGGCACCTTAGGCTAAATTACTCACCCAAAAGCACATATTAGTCCCTTTTCTTTCTTCCCAGACTACTTTTGAATGAAAATATAAAAGAACTTTATACAGGGTAGACTGTGTGAGGTGGCGGAAGGCAGGTTACCTGTCTCAACAACCTGTAACAGCACTGCAGACTCTAGATGCAATCCCTTCTCCTGTTTTAAGCTATCTGGACTTCAAATGCCTACAACATTGGACCTTTCTCCCCACGTTAACCACACCAATATCCTCCCAGATATAAAAAAATACATCTGCTAGAGCCATCACCTAGCCCATAAATAACTCATAGCCTGCCTTGAAATCAAAAGCCTTGTTCTTCAAGCCTTTGTAACCCTGTCCCAAGCCTCATCTCCCGGTCTCATCCACCTCAATGCAATTATTGCATAACCACAACTTTAATATTGTTTCCCCTCCCATCTCCCTAATTCCCTTTTATTGCTATATAAGCCTTGATTACTTTAACACAAGGCTGCATATCACAGCATTATTTCCAGCACAGCTGAATTTTGATGCTGTATTTCATACCGCCCTGGTATCAGTCCAACGACACTGCCACTGCACAGAGATACTCTCAATTACCCTCAAATTTCTATGCTGCTCAGATTTAAAGATGACCATAAGAAATATCAGAGGAAATCTACAATACAAATTGTTTGTGAAATATTGGCTAGCACAGCCATTTTACGTGCTTCTTTCACAAAAAATGCTAACATAAAAACATGCTGTCATTTAATAACCATCAAGCACAACAAAGAGAAGGGATGATCAATATTACCACTAGCAGTCAGACTTAATAGGGCAAGAAGCACAAAAATTATAGGTCAACATGAAAAAATGTTGACCATTCAGAAACATGAAAGATCGTTTTTCACCAGTACCTATGCTGCTGGTAGCAGAAAACTTCCTTTCAAAAGTCACACGATTCCCCCCCCCCCCCGTCCCATTTCAAGAATGTGATTTAACTTAATTACGGAGCTCATCGTCACTTTCTGCTCAGTCAGGAGAGACAAAGAACATGCTGTAAGAGACAGCAGGCAACACTGCTGAGCTCAAAATGGACTTAAGGATGCCCCAAGTAAGAATTCTGTTGCATAATAGTAGCACGAATGCAAATTACATAACCCCAGATGTTTTTATGCATCCTGATTTGTTTGCTTTCCCTTCACACTGTAAAGCTAGCTCAAACAGTACACAGAAATTAATATTACACTGACTCAGGAAATCAGTGTAAACTGCTACTGCACTGGGTGTGAACAAGGCAAGAGTGATAGATTTTAATAGTGTGAATAGCTGGAAAACAAAGCTGTAGGTGGAAGGAGATGAAATGCATTCTGACAGAGGGGAAAATAGCAGGAGACTGAGGATTTTAAAGTAAACTGAACTTAAAACACAAGGTATTTTTGTGGAAGAAAAAATATCCAGGAACTGTTATTACATTAATTACTGTGAGGAACCTCTATAGCCAAGCTTTATTAGTCTTTGCTAGAAGAAATAGGTTAGCAGTAAGTAACCATTTTTATGACTACAGCATGAATATATAACTAAACTCCATTACAAACTTCATTTTGATGGCTGTGCTTTTTACTACCCTTTGTTTTGAAATTAAGAAACCTTTTCAGGGTGGGGTCTGAGTAGAAAAACCAGCAACAGTAAGCCAATGTTACCTAATATTAAGGATTAGCAGCTTGAACATGTCTTAAAGTGTTGAAAGAGTCCAAAAGCAATCACTAGTTCAGGCCAAATTGCATTTTTACTGTATTATCTAGAGGTCACAGGGAATTCAATTATGGAATCTCTTAGATTCCTCTCTTGTACGCATATAAAGAAAGGGAGTATCTACTGTAGAATGCTTTGGGTTGGAAAGGACCTTTTAAAGACCCAGTTCAACCTCCCTGCAGTCAGCAGGGACATCTAGAGCTACAAGAGGTTGCTCAGAGCCCCACACAACCTCACCTGGAACAGTTTCAGGGACGAGCATCTCACCACCCTCAGTGTCAGAATTTACTTTCTTCTATCTAGTCTGAATCTCCCTTTTTTCGTTTAAATCCATCACCCCTTGTCCTGTCACACATGAGGCCCTTGTCCCCATCTGACTACGTGTATGTCTTTATGTCCCATACCTGTGACAGCAACAACTTTGTGTCAATTCTGCTGTCTTCTCTCTGACAAACTCTGCATTTTGTATGACAAGCTACACACACACACACGGCACACCCACACAACTGACTGCATTCTTCTAATGACAGCACTCAGCCATTAACCCACCTCTTCTGATGCAGCAGAATGCAGCATGGGTCACGTGAGCTGGCACTGAACCCACTGCAGACATCTGTGTTTCAGTTTAAGAAACTGCAGTTGAACTTAAATCCTTAGGCAATGGACACAAATCAAAACATACTATGAGGAAGCATTAAGGCAGAATGCAAAATAAGTACAGCTCGCAAAATCGGGGGGAGAAGAAAGAGAAAAAATGTCAGGCTGCAAGATAAAAGAGAAATTGTCCATGTTTACTGTCTGGTTTTGGGGGGGCCATTGTTTAATCACCCGTCAGGAGTTAACAGCATACCTCTGTGATTCTCTGCCCTGTCCTAACTTTGTGACCACTTGATATTTTCTGAACAAAGTGACTGGTTTTCCATGAAGAACGTGAGCCTCATGGTTTAAGGAAGTGTGTAAAAGTTCATTCACATTCCTGCTACAGGGAGCCAGCAGACCAAAAGCACAGCCAGAGTCAATCTCAAGCACTCAATGGGAGGAATGCAAAAAGCCTAAGATCTGACTTCCAAATGAAATACGTTATTGTTACTTGTGAAACATTTCCAACAGCAGCACAATGGCTGCCGTGTCGGAACACAAGGCACCAACCCTGCCCTGAAGGGTTTCTCCTCTAAAAATACAACATGCAGTGCAGGTAAAACCAGGGATAACAACAAAACAAGCAAGCAGACAAAAGGATGCGTAGGTTTATCTTCAGAATCATTTTCTTGTTGTATTTGCATCTAATATTTCAACTGGCTTCCAAATACACCTCAGGAGCACTCAGTTAACTACCCTTTGAAGACAACAGTTAAACCTGAAGGGTTGCACTGACTTGTCATGTGCATCCCAACAGCAACAAAGCTTTTGAATCTTACCAACCTCATCTAATGAGTTCTATCCACATTAATACTATAAACAGCCAAAAGTCATTCTGCACTTAATTTGAATCGAAACAGAAACTCACTATCATTCAATGCATGCAAGCTTCTATGGGCCATAAATTATATACAGGAGGAAATAAACCCCTAAATTGTTCTTTAACAGAATCATAAAATGTTTTGGGTTGGAAGAACTTTTAAGATAACCTACTCCAACCCCCCTACAGGCAGTAGGCACATCTGCAACTAGATCGAGTTGCTCAGAGCCCCATCTAACCTGACCTGGAACGTTTCCAGGGACGGGGCTTTTACCAGCTCTTTGGGCATCCTAGGCCAGTGTCTCACCACCCTCAGCATCAAACATTTTGGTCTATTTCTGATTTAGGATATGTAGATACACTGAAATTTAGATAATTTATTTTTAAGAGTCAGAAGGCACGACTGAGATCAAGAAATCTAAGCTATCACTTAAGATGTATCACAAGTGACCAGTTTGAAGCCCAAGAGCTATGAAAATTTGAAGACATCTCCAAACATTGAGTCGTTCCATATTGTTCAATCACTCTGAAACCTTCTCAATAGTAAGTGCCACTTTGTCATAGAAACATGTAGTTTGACTTGCACAAAGAGCCCTGGAAAGGCAGAAACAGCTGCTGACTGGGAGAAAGGTTCACAAGGAGAAAGGCAGCTGTACAAAACAGCTGATGGGGTGGGAGAGGAAAGGAAAACATTCTTTTAAACTGTTTTCAGAACAAAAAGGTGAGAAGAACGAGAGGAAAATAGATTAAAAAAAACCCAGAATATAATACCAGGATCAGTTTGCAAAACTATTTTAAATACCTACAGCTTATTAGGGCCATCATAGCCTGGTGGCAGTGCTGCTGGCTAGAGTCTGACAGCTGTCTGGTGGTGACCCACCACAACACAGTCACCCATCCCACAGGAAAGCCACCACTCCAAGTGCTCCACTCCCAGATTTTAGGGTGAAGGTGGTAAATTCCAGTGTCTCACTTGACACCTTTCTCTTCACAGAAAGGATTAGTAGAGCCAAGCCTCTGCATGTGTAAGCAGTGGAGTACATTACTCTCCAAAACTCCAAGGGTAAAGCTTGGACAACAGTCACAAGGTGTATCAGGAGGATCTTGCTCTGCAACACAACTTTTTTTAAATGTCCTACACAGTAGAAGAGTTTTTTCTCTCCTAAGTTTGAATCTATAGAGTTCTATTAAAGTATTAAAGCACAAGAGTTTGCCTCACCACCACCACTAAATCTCGGCATGAATAGCAAGCATATTACAAGTAAGAAAATGAAACCCTCAGAAGAGAAGTCGGTCAGCTCAAGCCACAGGATGAATCATTAGCAAATAAATACTGAGCACAGGACTCCTGACTTGCTATCTTTCTAAATCCTGTATCACAACTGTTCTCAAATTGGTATGACAAGGTCATTATACATAATAATTCATGCATTCAATATCACATGCAGAAACCAGTTTATTCTCAGTGAGGGTTTCACATTAAGTCATAGGAGACAAGTGGAGCAGCAGCAGCTATGGGACAACCACCACAAATTTCAGCGTGCAATAGCTTCTGCACTGAGGCAGGGCTGAGTGTGATGGTTTGGGAGTTCCCCGCCCTCCACACTTAGTAAAATGACCCATACTAAAACTCGGTCGGCTAGAAGTTGAGATGCAGCTGTATTTACAGCTTAGCACAATATACAAGCAGATATATACACTATATACAGGAATATTTACAGAAATATACAAGGTAAAGGTAATACAGAAACACAACTCCCCTCCCAGAAATCAGAGGCCCCAGGAGGGGCTCCCAACTACCCTTCCACCCTCTCCCCACCCCTATACCTTACCCCAAGGTTTGCCTTACGCGCAAGGAGAATTTTTGAGGATTGGCCAGGGGGGATCAGAAGAAAAGTGAAGTTAGTGAAGTTATTCAGCAGAGAGGAGAAGCCAGAAGCTGATAGACCGCCCAAGATGCTGTGCCCCCAGAGACGCCAACTGTCTTATCTATGTTCTTAGTTTTATCCATCTCAGCAAGCCTATGAGTGAAATAGACATCACCATTGTTTCTTTTTCACAGCCTATAATATAATTTTCTCTATTAAAATATTCCAAATAGCCTCAAACCAGCACACTGAGCTACACAGAGATGACTGTAACATTCTGGACATAAATTGGTATTTGATCACCAATTGCTGGCAAAGAAAAAGAAATAAAACCTCCCACAGACTGTAACCCAGCAGGCTGACAGAGCAGAAGGTTAATGAGTGCTACTGTGCAAAATGGCAGAAAGATTCACACCTAAAGGTGAAGGCTGTCAAAGTTTCATTTTGATTGCCAAAGCTATTGAAGGGGAGCTACACTGATGGGCAACAGATGACTTACACAACTACATGTAGAGAAATGTAAGAGGCCAGCAAAAAAGTCTGTTGAAAATACTAGCCTAAAGGTCATCCAGTGGCACACAGATCAGAGGAATGATCCAAAGGGTTAGAACAGGCAGAACATTAAATCTTTCAGCACAACACTTGGAAGCAGCAACGAAAAGCAAACAATTCTGCAACATATAAATAAAGGGTACCAAAGCAAGTCAAAGGACATTATTCTTCGCCTGCAGAAAGGGTCTGATGAGACCACATGTAGAGTACCATACTCTGTTCTAGCTGCTTTATTTTTAAAGCCGCTATTATGAAGCTGAATAGGAAAAAAGCAAAGGGCAACCCACACAATTCCTACTGTCGCAGGGTTTAAACCAGCAAGGACGCAAACTTTTGTTTCACACACAGAGAAAAAAAGCAGGATCTGGTCACCCAGAGCTCTCATTGACCAAGGAGGAGGTGGCAGGACTGCTGGAAAAAAGGCCCACAACAAGCTCCCATACTATGTTGCAATATGGCCCTGACATCTTCTGGACATTAAAGTTCTCATTATTCTTTTTATGACTGCCTGTGTTCAATTTTATTCTGCCTCGTTAAATATTTGCTGCAAACAAATTGAAACCAGAGCTTTATAAACAGCAACACATAATAGTTGTCATTTTAAACTAAACTAGAGGTTTTCCTTTCTGACAATGGCCAGATGCTATAGAAGAAGGTGAAGAAATAACACCTATAGCATACAGAATAAGCAGTCTAAAGGGAAAGCCTTTTCTCAACTGCAGGAGGTACTTGTTTTATGCCTACATCACAAAGTGTCACATGTCTTGTGCTTTCAATTTCACATAGTATTCACTCATTTCTTTTCATTATTTATATAAATGCCCAATTCTTTCTGAATCCTTCCAGACTCAATTGGACTCAATTACTTCTTCCAGCAGCAAGTCTTTCATGTTAATTACATGCAATGTAAAATTAACACATTTCTTCCCAGCTCCCCTCCACCTCCCCCACCCTGCTTTCAAAACACTCTCTGGAGTGTCCCTTCTCCACTCAATGTTTTAAATATCTCTGTATATCCTCCTATTTGTTTCGCCGACATTGAGCCTCAATCCTGTGAAGATTTAACAAATTCACTTTTTTAAACCTGAACATAAATCTTGGTTGCACCAAAATTTAAGTCCTCACCCTTTCAGTGTTTCCAAATCTGAGCAATCCTTTCCCACCTGTGGATCCCTACTCGAATTCCGTTACCTTTGAGATAAGGGAAAAAGCATCAGGAACGAGCAAGGTGCTACTGCAATCTCCTTAGTGCTATTTCCTAAGCTTCACTTCACTCTCCAGCTTCGTATTTGAGCTTGCTTTCACAGTTGCTCTGCTGCATGGTGGGCAAATGCTTCCACTGAACTCTGGACTCTGAGAGGTTCTGGTCTTCTCAAGTAGTTTTGAGTTAATTCACTTCTGGTTCTACATTGTTTCAATATGCTGCTGTGCATTGTTAAGCAGCTGCTCCTTGTGGCATACCTCATGTGGGGAGAAGATATCCATGTGATAACACTATGAATCCACTAAATAAAGTTCACCATGACATTTTGACAGCTAATCCACTTCCCCCTGAACTTTATCTAATGCTTCAAACTGGGTAATCTCCAAAAAGAATCTTTTTAAAGTCACATTGTCCTAGAAGCACTTTTTATTCCCATCTCCCCAAAGAAAGAGGAACTCAGGAGCAAAAAACTCAGCAGTAAAGCCCCACCTCAATCATACTTTTGTACTATGTCACATTGCAGCATATTTCCAATAGTCTGCCTGATGAATATTTGTGGCCATGCTTTGACAGTTACTTGGATGAAAGATGCTGTAAGAATGATCATTATCATTTCACTTGGATAGAGTTTTACTTTCCTTCCGGTCCCTAAATTATTGGTGAAATGGTGCTGAACTGAGCTGCAGTGCAGCTGTATTCAGTCACTAGCATGAGTTCATTCTGGCCCTTGGTAGAGTGATTTCCATAAACAGTAAAGAGATTCCAGAGCTCAAAACACCAAATTCCTCACTATAGCTTTAAAACTTAATAAAATAAAACCCCAAACAAAAAACATCCTCACACATCTCAATAAAATTCTTATTCCAGGAGGTGTGAAAACATAAAAAACTTTATAGTTCAGCCCTAAATGTAAAGCTACAAACTAGTGTACCACCCATGAAGAATCACAACTCACTTTCAGAGCTTGTATGGCCACTCAGCATGGGAAAAAAAAAACCATTTTGTGGATGAATCAAGGTCAAAAGAAGTTCTGGGACACTGCAGAAGCAAACCATAACAACTCCCTGGAGGCAAGTACTAGTCAGCTGCTCAGCCCTTTAGGAATCATAGAATGGTCCAGGCTGAACGGGACCTCCAAAGGTCATCTAGTCCGACTCTCCTGCAGTCAGCGGGGACATCCTCAACTAGACCAGGTTGCCCAGAGCCCTGTCAAGCCTCACCCTGAATATCTCCAGGGATGGGGCCCCAATGACCCTCATAGTAAAGAACCTATTCCTAACATCCAATCCAAATCTGCTCTTCTCTAGTTTGAAGCCATTGCCCCGTCCTGTCACTGCAGGCCTTTGGAAACAGTCTCTCTCCATCCTTCATGTAGGCCCCCTTTAGGTACTGGAACGCTGCTATTAATCCTCCCCAGAGCAAGGTCCAAATGTATCTGCATTAACTATGAGGAGATATAGAGTAGTAGGCAAATAAAACATAACCAAGTATCATCTCAGGATTCAAAGAAGGCTGTATCAAGTTGGTCCACCTCCACTGGATATAAGCAGCTTTCCTGCTCTCTGAGCCATCCACTCAGAATCTAACACTCTGGATGCAAGTGGGACTCTCTGTTCTACTGGTGTTTTTTACTAAAAGCAGACGAGCCTTATCACAATGATTTACAATCTCTGATATTATCTTACTGTGGTAAGACATCCCTGGAAACATTCCTGGTCAGGTTGTCTGGGGCTCTGAGCAACCCGCTCTAACTGAAGATGTCCCTGCTTACTGCAGGGGGGTTGGACTGGATGACTGTTGAAGGTCCCTTCCAACCTATGGTTTTGCCTGTGGTTTAAAAGATGCCACACAATCACAGCAAGAACAGGATTTGCATTTGCAGTGATTTAAGGTTCATCTACCCCTTCCAGACCAAGTAATCCCATTTTCTTCAAGAGACTAGGCCATGATCTGATCACTCCGTGCTCAATCCTCCACACAGCTGCAGCCCCTCACAGGCTATAGGACTCTGTATGTTTAGAAAAGAGATTCCTGCAGCAGTAGTAAAAGATGCAAGTCCAAAGCATGCATTTACACAATGTCACCAAACATATTTTTAATTAGCTTTGCCAAGGCTAAATTTAAATCCAGGCGTGACTAACAGGCTCGCAATGCTTCAGCCTGATTCTTAAATGAAAACATCAAAACCCAAACTGTAAAACTAATGCTTTCTCCAGGGCTATTCTCTTCACAGCAACTCAGTACTTTGCTTCTCCCAGGCCTTCCTATGACACAGAGCCACATTCCTCACCAGCACTTCTTCAACCCAACAACTGACCTATATCTTCTAGCATTCAGAAAAAAAATGCTGGTTTCTTTGCAGAGCAAGCTGATTTTTTCCCCCTTCCTTTCAATTCTTTGAAAAAGCGAGCAAAATAACATTCAGCTGCAAGACAATGAGATGCTGTAATTCAGGGAGAACCTCAAGCATCTGAGAAGGGTAGTTTAAAAAGACAGCCATTCTGGCTATCAGAGGAACTCCCAGTGGAGATTAATTATAGCACAGGATGTCATTATAATCCTGCATGTCAGAGGTAAACTGAAAGTGTGCCAAAGGCAAGTTTTTGTCCATTAAAAAAGCCCCCAAACCAACTCACAGGCTGGCTGTGAGGTTTCCAAACATCCAGTCACACACAGCCAGTGCGAACACACAACAGTGCAGTCCCCAGCAACTTTCTTAGCTCTTGCTATTCCACTTAATCTAGAGGTCATTAGTGAGAGATGTCTCTACAAAGGCTCATAGGAAAGGAGGCTGCCTGTGTCTCCCTCTCTAGTTCCATGTGGCCTCATAGGAGCATCCTCCAGCTTCGACTCAGTGTTAATAACACTGCAAGATGAAAGTGCAGGCTGTGACAGGATGACAGGAATGGGATGCTTGAGACTCAACCAAGAGTGTGACACTACTACAAAGCCAGTTACCCTTCTAATTACACATTTTGTCCTTGGAACTGGGAAAGCAGAAGACAGTAATCTTTCAGGCTTCCATTTTAAAACTCCTAATAAGCTCAGTTTCCATTTCAGAGTGTCTGCTCCACATACAGCCTCTATTACCCAGCTGATGACTACATCAAGGAGTGCTCCTTGGCATATCCCTGGAGCAAAGACCTCTGCCTGAACCAGGAAGGAAGGAGAAAAATATTCCATAAGAAGTCATTAATAAGGCTATGTTCTGGCACTAATATACCCACAACTGAAGTGAAGGACAGGAGGAAAGAGCCTACTCAAAACCAAAGGACAAGCTGAGTGAGATGCCAAAGTAACTATGCACTTGCCTATAGGTAAAATCATCCAGTTTCCTCTGAAATCTCCTCTATATCCACTTTGTTGGGTCTCCAGCAGTTGACAGGCATATTCTGCCATGCACAAATTGATGGGAACACACCCCATCTTTCTTCCTGCTCCAAAAGAGTTCCTCAGAGAAGACAGCATTTGGAGTGGACAATAGCACAACATGGTTTCTATAAGAATTCTGTCAGCTCCTTGGGAACTGCTTTTCTGCTTCTGCCAAACATATGGTCAGAACTACACCCTGGCCTTGGTCTGGGTGGTCAGGATGGGCTGCAGGAACCTTATCCAAAGAGTCTGATTTAGCCAAAAAGGACCAACACATGCTATAAATCAAGAGACAAAACAGCAAGCTGCAGGAAGGACAACCATCAGCCAAGTCCTTGTCTGCTGATTCCACAGGAAACTGCTTTTGACCAGAATATCTGCAACCTAAAAGTAAGATCAAAAAGAAATCACAGAGCTGGCTCAGAAAGGCATATGAGAGGATAAGGAGCAGGCTCAGGCAAAATTTGAGGTTGTGCATGTTCCTAAAATGTTGATGGTTCCAGAAGTCATTTAAATATCAAGCCATACTTATACGTCAGTGCTGGAGAAGAAAACAAAAACCAAACTAAACCTTTTCTGATGGACTGTTGAAATCAAAGTGTCCTAGGTACTAACTGGGATACAGACTACTCAGAAGTTTTTGCAGTGTTTTTCTGACTGAACTCTCCTGACAGTGTATGAGACTGTAGATGTGTTTAGAAGCCAAACTTGTGGTCACATGCAGCGTGATGTGCAAGATCCTCATTCAAAACTCATTTTTAACACACCACAAAATTCTTCCAAAATGTAGTTATCAAATAATATTGGTGTTAAGAAAACACAAAAACATTTAACAACAGTTTTGGTCCTTTTCAGCTCTTCCCCTTTCAAAACTTTGGAGGTATTTAAAACCACCCTTCTACAGCAGTAGAAGCAATATGTAGTGTTGGAAGGGCATGTTCTGCTACATACTCAAAGTTAGAGCATCAAAGACTCTTTGAGACAAGCAATGTTTTAAATCCATCTCTGCCTGAACAAACCCCAGAGCCAGATGTTCAGCTGTGGCCAAAAAAAGAAAGCAGAAAGAAAGAAGCATGGATCTAAAATTCACCCTAAACGTGGGATCAATGGCTAACTAAAGCAGGGAGCATAGCATTTCCCCACTCCCTGGGTATCTAAGGCTCAGAGAAAGAGCAATCCATGTCATCTATCAGCAGAGCAAGAAATGTGATGCTTGAGGACTGCCTCTGAAAGCCTAGCTATCACTTAAGATGTAGAGATACGGCTCTGCAGGCCTCCCCTGCTGCACAGAGGCTTTGGGGAAGTGCCATTCCCAGCTGCTTTTCCTGTAACCTGACTCAGTAAAAACTCTGGAGGCAGAGTGTAGGCCTCTCTCTCACTCCTTCCCAGATAAAGGACTCCAATAGGAAAAACACTGACAAGCCTTAGGGAGCCGCTTCTGTCTCAAAGACTCATGCCTCAATACCAGGGCAGGACACCAGCAGATCTCCCCTCCCTATGCCCTGGAAGAGTGAGATAAAGCACTCTGGGCAGATTAACAGGGAGGTCTATAAAAGTCACTTCATAGCATCTGAAAAACTGCTTTGCTTTTTCTTTTTGTATTATCCTCATTCACTTTTCCTTGCCACATCCAAGCTTTTCACCCCTCATTTTCTGTGGTACTGATTGTGCTCTGTTCTTACACCATTCTTGTTTCTTCTACAACGCCACACCAACATTTTCCAACACCTCTGTTACTTTTCTGCATCCCCTTCTCCACATTCCGCTTCCCAGTGCATATTCAGAGATCCACATAAACAAGGCACTCTCTTTAACCAGCTTCCTTTATCCTCCTCATTGTCTCCTCATTTCCACCTGTTCTCTCACTGCCTCTAGAGCAACAACTTCAAATCTACATTTGGCAGCAGCCTCCTCTTCATGTACTGGTCTCTTCAGCAGTAAGAGAGAGCAGCAGCACTGCCTGATTTGAATTAACCAAAGGTTTTCAGCCACCCTTTTCTTTAACAGCCTGGATAAGACTTGCAGGGGACTTCTACCACAAAACAGCTGCTTTCAAGTGTGTCTTCTCCGGACTCTCCTTTCACCTTCATCTCTTACACACAACTAGCTCTGCACAGCCAATTTCCCTCCCTCTGATTGTATATCTGGATCTCCTTTTGTCACAAACTCCCACATTTTTCCTCTCAAAAACACAACTTCCACCCCAGTCCTCTCCTCTGTTGCACACTTTCTTGCTCTAACATTTCCTCTTGGCCTAGAAACACACAATTGGAGGATGCTGTGTCCTGCTACCACAGGAAACCACCTTATAATTCTCTTCTCCAAGTCATCCACCTCCAGTGTTGGTGCTTGTTTGGTTCTTTGCTCCCTTCACTCTTGCTGGAGTGCAATTCCACTGTATCACTGCTCTGATGATATGAAACTTTCTTTCAATTTCTAGCAATATATACATCAGTCTATATCTAGGGTGAATGGTACTTTTCCCTCTGTTGTGCTTACTTCCTGATGTTTAAAAGGTATTCATCATATACTCCCTAAATCTTCATTTTGTTAACCTAAGCTAAAGTCCTCATGTAACAGGCAAATTCATAATTTTCTTGATGATCCCAAAAGTCCTCTCCTGTCTCCCTTCCAGTTTAAATCAAATTTCCCAAAAATGACTAGAATTGTTACTGTGAGCCAGACACTTTACGAGGGAGGCTCACACTTCTCATCTTTGCTGGCAATAGTCTAAACCAAAAAAGAATCACATTTGCCTTTTCTGGTTTGCATCAATCCTGTGATTGGAAGTTGGAAAGCACAAGGACAAAAAAAGTCATCCTATAGCAGAACTTGTTTCAATTCATTCACAAACATGCTTTTGCATTCTCTGCTATTCAATTTCAACCCACTTCTGTCACAGCAATCCTCAATGTCAGCCTGTAGGGTATCTCCTTCCTCCAGGTGTTTTCTTCCTCTGCCAGACCATCAGATTATGGGAGCATGCTTCTGTTTTTATGTCAGTAACCTTAACACGTGACAGAAGTTCAGTCACAGGAATGACCCCAGGTAGAGCTCCCATAGACACCTGTCTCCAGATCAAAAGTCCTTCTTTCAGCTTATACAGCAGCAGCAGGTCTTCAACAGGTCCTTCAAAACTCTTTGTAAATCCTCAGCCTCTCCATAGACTATTTTTTTAAATTATTTTCAAACAAACGGATTAAACCAACAGCTATTTTCAGCCCAGATCAGCTATCTTCATGAGACTGTAGCTTTAAAACACACCCTCACTTGCCTCTCTGCTATTCGTATGGCCATTCATTTTCTTCCTGCCATTCGTTCTTGTCTGTTTCTACCGCTGCAAGGCCTATTCTGCAGGTCCCTAGCTGTACATTTTCAAGTGGTGCATCTTCAGTGTGTGCATCAACTGGTCTATGGCACAAACACAACAACCAGGCCAACTGCCTTCACTAGAAAAGCTTTATCCATCCCCTTTACAATTTTGTCAGTTCCACAGGCAAGCAAACTCAGGATTTAAATTTAATCTCACTCCGTATCTGCAGTCCCAGCTCCTCAAGTTCTCTTTGTAAAGGTTCAAGAAGTCCTTCTCATTTCTGCAATGCTGAAAGTGCAAAAGTTTCTTTCCTGACATGCTCCTTAAATCCTTTAACTTGTCTAGAGGATCCCATCTCACCCTATAATTCCTGGACCTTTCACCTCCTAGTCTCATCACTCCCTTCCTCAAAAATCTCTCCTCAAACATTCTCCCTACCTCCCCACTTTTCTACCTGCTTCATTTTCCTTTCTTCTTCAACTAACTGTTTACTTTTCAGTCCACTGTTTACAATAAATCACTGACTGGAGTTCACCTCTTCCAATGCCATTCATACTCCATCAGCATACTGCTCCTGGCAACAGAAATTCAAGTGTTCAGCAGCTGATCTACTTTTACAGCCACTGCATTACTCTTCTTGTCTGCTTCTGGCTATGGTATGATTCAGCTTTTCAGGAGCACCTGGGTGTCAGTTCAAGATCAGAAAAGCCCCACAGAAATCTAAATTTCTCACCTGTCTTTTCTGCTTTGTTGTCTTTTCCTCCCAGACAACAGTATCATCCCGTTTGACACACAGGGTGCCAGCCTCCCTACTGGCTGTCCTCACATCCTCAGGCACAAGCCACATCTCATTCTTCAGGTTCGTTCTGTGTTGCAGTTTTACAATACAACCTTCTCTTTCTAGCTACATCGTTTAAGTCCCCCACTGTACTCTTAAAGCTTCTATTCCTGTTACTGATGTGCCTTTTTCCCCTAGCTTGACATAATGCCACTCGAAATTATGCTGAATATCCACTCAAAAGCCTGCTGCAGAAAGCATTCTCCTCATCCCCTCTTTCGAGTGTGCCATCCATCTAGACAAATCTTTACTTCTCCACCTTCCTCTCTCACAAAGAAGTTAGGCTAGGCATCTCAATTTCCATGTCATTCGTGCTTTGCTCCCAATCTCCACATCACTTCCCTGAAGATTCTGGAGACCCCTCAAAGTCTATCCCAGAGACACCAAAACTCACTTTTATTTTCTCTAGTTGAACCAACTGTGTGCAGGAGGTATTCTCCCTCAACACCTCCCGAAGTTATATTTAGCTTTTCAAGTGTTATTAAGATTCCCCATTGTCTTGATGTCTACAAATAATTTGAGGACAGACAGGCTGTTGTGAGATTGATACCCCGCCTCAGATACCAATCAGCAACTGAGACAGCATACATGTACAGCCCAGTCCCATTTGATATGCTGTCTGCAAGTTCTTTTCACTCAGGATAGTGCTTTTGTGCAGCATAAAATCATTGAATGGTTTGGGTTGGAAGTGACCTTTAAAGGTCATTTAGTCCAACCTGCCTGCAGCTACCTCAGGTTGCTCAAATCCCTAGACAACCTGACTTGGAATGTTTCCAGGGATGAGGCATCTACCACCTTTTAGTAGCCATCACCCCTTGTCCTGTCACAACACACCTGCTAAAAGGTCTGTCCCCATCTTTCTTACTGGTCCTTTTAAGTACAGAAAGGCCACCAGAAGGTCTCCCAGGAGCCTTCTCTTCCCCAGGCTGAACAACCAACTCTCTCAGCCTGGCCTCACAGCAGAGGGCTTCCAGCCTCAATCACAAGAAATTACATCTCAACATCAGAAAACTGAACCATTCTCTCAGGGCCAACCGTTCAAGAACTCTGGATGAGTTCTCAGGATAGAGACTTTTTAAAAAGGTTTATTAGACTCTTGAAACCTAAAGACCTAGGTTCATTCATTTACTGGTACCTGTACAGCAATGTATTTAAGCAAGATTTTAAGTTTCTCAGTAATCCCAACACACTCAAAATAAGCAAGATCTTTTATATGCCTTCACCACAGGTTCTTGGAAACTTCAGATCTGCATTTTTCTGATACATCCAAGCAAAAATATACCACCTCACATTTTTCACTGGACTTCACAAACACAGTGTCCTGGTTTGAGGCTAATTGGAATATTTTAATAGAGACAATTATACTACAGGCTGTGAAAGGAAAAACAATGGTGATGTCTACTTCACTCATAGGCTTGCTGAGATGTTTTAAGAATAAGTACTCAAAATATATATATGACAGTCTCTTGGGCACAGTGTCTTGGTCTAGCAGCTTCTGGATTTTTCTCCTCTCTGCCGAGTAACCTCACTAACCACTTTTCTTCTAACCCCCCTGGCCGATCCTCCAAGCTCACCTTGCATGTAAGGCAAACCTTGGGGTAAGGTATAGGGGTGGGGAGAAGGTGAAAGGGTGGTTGGGAGCCCCTCCTGGGTTCTCTGATTTCTGGGAGGGGTGTTGTGTTTCTGTATTACCTTTACCTTGTATATATCTGTAAATATTCCTGTATATAGTGTATATATCTGCTTGTACATTGTGCTAAGCTGTAAACATAGCTTCATTCCTTAACTTCCAGCTGGCTGAGTTCTAGTCTGGGTCATTTTACAAAGTGTGGGAGGGCGGGGAACTCCCAAACCATCACACACAGCATCGGTGAGAACTAACCACTCTGGAACCACTGGATCAAGCTCCTGCTCTGGTACCACACAATACTTAACATCCACATGCAATACCAAGGTTTTAAATTACTTGAGCTTTTCAAGTCACCAGGAACTTGACCTGTGCTACTAAATCAGGAGAAGCTCGGTGCCACAGAGAAGGTCAAACCTCTGAGTAGATCTTTACAGGTCACGAACTACACTGAAAAAGTAACTTTTTAAAAAGTAAATCCACACATGGATATAATCAGTAACAGAGCTGCTCTATCTGTGTCAATGAAGGCTCAATACTTGCTGATGTACAAACAACTTGTTTCCATACTCTTCAGCTGACCTTGAGTCTTCAACCTAGGCCTGACTTAGAGCACTACGAACAAAAAAAAGACACCAAGCCTGATAAATCTAACAGCCTACTTAGTGCTATGAATTTCAAAGCACAGAAAATAGTAAATCATAAACCCCAAAATTAAGAAAAAAAGTCACCTGATGACAATTCTAAATGAGACAATGATGCTTCTGAAGGCAAAAGTGCTGGGGGCACCGATGGCTACTCATAAATAACGTTCTGGGTTAGAGGCTATTTATTGACTTTAGGACCACAGTAAAGCCATTAATGAAACAAGATCACAAAAAGAGCTTAAAATGTTTCCATGTTCTGAAGAGCTTAAGGGAAAAAAATAACCTATATGTTTTAAAATATTTTCAAATAATATGCGTAAGATTTATTTTTTTGTTGTTGATTGAAGACGTTAGCCTGAAAGCTGAAGTCACCAATTTATGTCCAGAACAGGTGCGGACTTCTGACCCACTGCCTCTTTCTCCACAAGAAGAGCTCCATTCTGACCTACACAAAAAAAAATCTAACACTAACCACAGAAAGCTAAAAGCCACCTCTGTGACCTTGCAGTCCTTTGTCTGCCTGTTAAGATCGGCACCATCAGCTGTGGTTGATGATCTCAGGAACACAAATGCACTCTGCCTTTGAGAACGTGACCAAGACCTGGCAAACTCCTTCGACACAAAAGGAACAACAGAGTCAAAATAGGAAAAAAACCCTACTTTTTTCTAAATATGTTTATGGGACACAGACACGTTCAAAATGATCTCCAGCTCTTACACAAAATCACCAGCTGGTGGAATTTACAGGAGCTCCAAAACACTTTCTAATATTTTTCCTGGTAGGAAACAGGAGGCAGAGATGGGAAATCTGCCATTCAAAGGAAGCAGATTCTAAATTATCTGTTCTGATTAGAACTCTGTGTACTTCTGGGAAACATGGGATGGGGAGATTCTAAGCACTATCTGTATGCAGAAGAGAAACTGCTTATCTTTTTTGACAGTGGTTTCAGCCCTGCTATATTACTTTTGTCACAGAACATCATCAGAATTTTTTTTTTTATATAAACCTCAAGACAGTTTTAAAAGTCTTTAAAATACCAACCTGGATACTACAAGAAATCAAGTTCTCGTACTCTTGCCTTGAATCTTGAAGAAAATACATAAACATAAAATAATGTGAAAGCTGTAGCCACCTCCTGAAGATGTGGCTCCAGCTGCCACAGCTGCAACAATTCCACCAAAGTGAGGACATGTTACATCAACTGGGGACTTGGTCTGACAAAGGTGAAGGTGCTCAGCAGCATTCCAAATTGAGTGTATGTGCATTGAAACTCATTTTACTTAACACTAAAGCCTTCCTGCTTTGAAATATACATTTGAAAAACAGTAGAGAGCTGTAATTCTTGCAGAAATGCAGACAATTAATTTCTCGGCTGGCTGAGAAAGCAATACAAAAATAAGACCCAAATGTTCTGAAGAAGTTTCTTCTAACTTCTCAGAGTCCTTCATCAATATACCATGGCTATTTCTTTGGGAGCTGTGAGATAGATTCCTAGCAGCAGAAACAAGCTACAACCCAGTCTGTTAAATGTTCCAATTTCTCAGGCCAGAAGCTAAGATCATTATTTCTGCACTAAGTAGCATCTGAACCACAGCCACAACTGGGAAAATCTTTTTTACATGTCAAGAGGAAGAGTCAACACATATTTCAGATGACCCTGACAGACAACTTCAGTGTTCTGTTTTGCTTTTTTAAATACTGAGCGCAGTCAGAGATTAAAGTTAATATTGTAATGATTGGTGTGGAATCCAGCTCCCTCCAAAGTCCATGAGCAGCCTTCCAAAACGCCACCGCACCAACCTCACTTACCCCAAGCCATCTTGCTCCTTTGCTGGCAGCCTGCTGAATCTGCACTCTTTTCAGGGTGACATGGTAAACAGCTCCCTCTTCTACTTCTTCACCCTCATCTTGAATTGTGGTCTACCAAGGAAAGGGGAAAGAAAACACATAAGAGACAAAGGAGCACTCTCCTCCTTCTGCTAGCCACAATCTATATCAGGTGCTCTACTGCTAAGGGCAGAAGATGGGCCGCAGACAGTAAACGCAACAATCACAGCAGCACAGGATTCTTTCAGATGGAGGGAACACTGGAGATATTCTTGGCAAGCTGTCCTTTCCTGTGGTATCAAGATACCCTGACTTTCCATTTAACCATTTTTCCTAGGCTAGCACATATTTTAAATAGTTGTATAAAGACTTTTTGAAGGAAATAGTTTGGTTTTGATTAGCAGTTCTCTCTTCCCCCTCCCCCCCTTTTCCAAAGCAATTAATCTCTTTGGTCTTTCATTTATGGAAGAATTGCACTTTAAAAAACTGCTGAATTACTTAGGCAAAGCAGCCTTTAAACTTTGAAGTTAACAACCATTTAAAACACAGGACCTTTTTTTTTTCGTTTGTTTGGTTGGTTTTGGGTTTTTGGGGTTTTTTTTTGACAGGAGTGATCTAAAGTGCTTGTAGTTGGCTTTTCCAAAACCTATTCTTTCAAGCTGAAAAAAACCCAAAACCCAAAACTTNCGAGGGGCTTCCTGTTTACCGCGGGCAGAAAAGTTGCGCTGGGTTCGGTCGCTCTAGTGCCCGCAACAGTGTCGGGAGCAGCCGCGGGGATGCAGCTCGCCGGGGCTTACAGCCCGGAACGAGGGCGGTCACCCACACTCGCCCCGGTTGTCCGAGAGAGGGGGACAAGGTGCGAGCGTCCCGCCCGGCTCCCTGTGGGGCCGGGCACGAAAGAAACGCCTCCGCCGCCCTCCTCCAGCCGGGTGCAGCCGCGCCGCGGGGCCCTGACACGGCAGCGGGGAGCCGGCAGCCGGTGCAGGTGCGGGGGCTGCGGGCTGGCCGCCTTCGGGGCACGTTGCTAGTGGGTCTTGTTCTGTCCTAGCCTAAAAAGCGAGGCTCACGGGAACTTCAAGCTTAATTCTAAAAACTTCTTTCTATAGGTGTGAAAGTCAACATTAAGTGTGAAGTCCGACACGCCGCCGTGTCTTGGTCCCGGCTCCACTGGAGCTTAAGACTGCCCAGCACTGCAGACCGCAGGGAGCACTGGCAGAGTGCAAGAGAACCTTCCTCATCCACCACCTCCTGCCCCCGCGAGCCAGCCAGGCTGCCCCGTATGCTGGCTGCGGATCCCTTGCAGCCCTCTGCAAGCCTGTGGCCACTGTCGCCTGACGAGGAGGTGCAGCTGTGTGGCAGCAGATAAGAAACAGGTGATAAAACAGGAGCCGTGAGGAGCAGAGACGTGGGCTGTGAAGTAAGAAGTTACGGTCCATCACATTTCCCGCCTACCTCCTTGGACACAGACTAAACCCACAACATCCTTCTTTTCCTTCTTGCAGACAAGGCTCTATAAGCCATGACCACCTTCTCTCAAACAGCATGTGAACAGGATCTCAAGCTGAGTGATTTTAAATCCACTAACTTAAGTTGCCTCCTGAGCTATGTCCATAGCTTAGGATTTGGGTTGAGAAGTTGAGTGCAGAAGTTACCGTACAAGCCAATGACAGCCGTAAGACTTGGACCAGAGAGTTCAGACCTGAAGCTCAGTGCTAACAGCCAGTGCATTAGATATTTATACACAAAGTGTTACTACCACTCATCTCAGGAGAGGGGCTGCTTCAGAGAGGCTGTTATCACTTGCAGCTGTTAACAGGAGGAAGCATGTGAAAGCAAGGAACATTATTTTAAGCTATGAAACAAAGACTGAGCTATGCTGTCACAGGNGCCGGAGTCGAGGCTTTAAAACTCACAGCTAATAGAAAGCGGATGAAAAATACAAGAAAGAGAAGCTGATCGCCTCCCCAACTTTAACCGAAGATGTGCTGCAGCAGTGACTCCTCACCGCCGAGATGATGAACCGTACAAAGAGCGCAAAGCCGCTGCCGCACGGACACAAAACAGGAGTCTGCGTTTCTCCGAAAGACAACTAACTTCCCTCTCTCCATCCTCCCCTGGGAGACAAGCATCTCTGGGGACGCCAGAGAGAGCGACGAGGCTCCGGGAAGCGGCGCGCCCGGCCACCAGCACCCCGCGGCACAGGCAGGGGATGGGGGGGACTGGGACGCGGGACGCCCGGTTACCATTTTAGCTCTCCACAGCAATTTCATTCTCGATGCCTTCCCAGGCGCCTCGGCGGGGCACGCCGCTGTCCGCCGTCGCCTCACCGCTCCGCCCTGCCCTGCCAGCGGCCGC